>PVKA01007532.1:0-77315 GCA_004027165.1 Ctenomys sociabilis | reverse complement strand
TTTTTTTTTTTTTTTTTTTTTTTTTTTTTTTTTTTTTTTTTTTTTTTTTTTTTTTTTTTTGTCTTTTTGAGACAGGGTCTCACTGTGCAGTTCAGGCTGGTCTCGAACTCACAACAATCCTCCTGCCTCAGCCTCCCTAGTGCTGGGATTACAGGCCTGCGCCACCACCAGTAGTAGTTTGGGACCTAACTAAGCGACACTAAATTACAGAGCAAGATCCAGGGATTGGTAAACAGGGGATAGGAACCATGTAACACGAAGTTGTCTTCCAGGGGAGAAAAGAACCTCACTGAAAGCTCAGAGTGGAATCTGAGGGGGAAGAACCCAGCTTATCCAACTTTGGGCACTGTCTCGGGAGGCTGTCGGAGTGGGGCAAACCCCTCGCTCTTCCAGAACTAGGTCTCCAACTGTTCGTGTAAAAAATATCACTCTCCTGAGATTCTGGATTCCTGAACCAGGGAATCTGAGAACAAAATGACCTTCAAGTTATTTTTGACCCACTTAGGAGAAGGAAAATAGGAAATTGGGGCAGTGAATAGGGAGGATCAAAAAGCGAGCAAACCAATCCCTTTGCGGGTCTTGCCAGCACCGCACAAATTTTCTGTTCCCCGCGCCAAAGAAAAATGGGCGGGCCTTGCGGCTCTTCACCAACCAGCGACGCGGAAAAAAAAAAAAAAACATCTGGAGACACTGATTGGTTCCGTCCCTTGCCGAGTTCCTGGACGAAGACCCGTGATTCGCTGAGGCGTTACCGTGGTGACAGGCCAAGCAGTAGTGCCCAGAGCAGGTTTGGTGGCTGCTAGGCAACGAGAAACAGTCCGACTGGCTGCCTTTCTACTCTCGTAGGACGCGTTGCTCAGTTTCCGGAGACCCCTCAGCCACGGTCGCTCCTGGCGGAAGTGGTGAGTCCCTGTGATGCCGAGCCTGGGGCCGGGGCTCCCAATTCGAGGCTAGAAGCGTAGCGTAATTTTCCCAGGCACATAGGAAGGACTTGGAGAGGCAGAGAAATAAAGTGGAAGAGCGCTGTAGTGATTACCTGTTTACCTATCATTTTAGAAGTGTGGGAAATGAGGAGTAGCGACACCAGGAGACCTGGCTGAGACCTATTTGGTCGTATCTAGTCCTGCGCTATTCCTCCTGGCAACTGCTGTCGCGGGTGGCTGGTACATTTTACGCTGTAGATTCGAGGCTCACACTGGATTTCGAGGGGGACGTAGTGCCGAAAACTAAATTACCACAGTGATAATTTTTATGTTGTGTATTGAAATGAAAATTTGAATATGTTAATACATAAAATTAAAATTCGTGTTTTGTTCTTCCTCCGCCTCCTCTTCTTCCTCCTCCTTGTCTTCGTTTTCTTCTTTTTCTTTTTCTTGTGTTTTGTGGCTGGTCACTTGGAAACTGAGAATAACAGAAGGCCCTCAATTTTCTTGGCCACCCCTGAGCTAAACTTGGCCAGCTATATACACCAATCCCTGGTTCAAGACCTTTTTGTACCATAATAGCATTTTGAGGGGTATTTTAAAGTACACCTACATTCACCCGATGGGATGCACATGTGTGTGATGTCGAGTACAGACCATTACAAAGGGTCATTCAAAATATAGAAGTCAGAATCTGCATTTTTAACAAAGTCTTCAGGCTTTTCACTTTCTTTTTTCTTCCCTGTCATTTCCAGAAATAAAGATGACTTATCAGACTACAGATAGCGAAATGGAGCTGAAAAGTCTTGAAGATACTTCAGACAGTCCTCAGCTTTCAAGACCGAGTAATATGACATCGAAGAGAAGAGGGAGTTACCTAACATCCACAGCAAATGACTCTGATAGACAAGTCCTGACATTTAGGCACAGCACAAAAGCTCAGGAGAAGACAAGAAAGAGACAGCAGCCTGTAAAACTGGAGCCTCTGGTAAGTTTTGAGCACTCAGTATTTTGTCCGTTTTCTTTATCCAGAAGAAGTTACAGCATTGCTTTTAAGGAATAGACATTATTTCCAGACTCTTCATTGACAAAAGAAAAGAAGGGTAGAAATTTTAAAAGCTAAGAATGTGCTTATGACACTGTAAACACTGTACACATTTACTCGACAGATATTATGTTCCAGCATCTGTATAAAATTAGGGGACTAAGTGATGAAACATGTCTTACACATGAATTTTTCTCTAGGATTATGCACTGTACAGATACTTACCGATCTAGATTAGGAGGCTCTTTTACATATTGAGATACCACTTTTTATTGTGAATATTAGTTTTACAGATAATGGATTTGCTCTTTGGAAGGTTCATAACATACATGTGACATAGTTTAATCCCTCCCCTCCCCCACCATCTATGTTCCCTTTCGTTTCTCTAATAGTCCTTAGGATAGCATTTAGTATTTAAAACTCCAGAAAAAGTGATATATATTCCTTTTTTTTAAATTACATGACTGGTGTTCTGAAAATTTGTGTGTGTCTAATAAAATTTTCAGAAAGTCTTTGTAACCTTTTTATAATTATAAATGCATGTAAAGACCAATTAATAAGTATAAAAAGATAAAGTTGTGTCTTCCATGTTAGCATATTTACTCTTACTCATGGTTGTGTGCCCTTCAAACCATCTTGTATTTTTTTCAAATACATTTGCATTTACAAATGTGTGGAAATATGTATAGTTTTAAAGTCTGATTGTACAAGATGTACTGATTGTATCAGTTAGCTTTCCTGTTTTTTCAAAAATATGAGATCTCGATTGTTGGTTCTTTGAAGTATTTGCTGGACAATTTGATTTTTGTTCATGAACACTTTACCTGTCCCTATGTCCTGAAGGTTTCTACCCATTGTCTCTTCCAGAAGATTTAGTATTTCAGTTTTAATATTAAGTCTTTGATCCATTTTGACTGTAGTTTTGTGCCTGGTAATAATAAGCATGGGTCTATTTTAATCCTTCAGCATGTGAAAAGCCAGTATTTCCAGAGCCATTTATTAAAGAGGTTGTTTTTCCTCCAATGAACATGTTTGGCCCTTTCATTCAAGTTAAGGTAGCTGATTGTGCTTGTAGTTTTGCCTATGTCTTCTAATCTGTTCCACTGATCTTCAGTTCATTTTTATGCCAGTACATGCTGATTTTACCGCAGTAGATTTGTAGTATAATTTCAAGCTAAGGTTCATGATGCCTCATTTTCTCTGTTGCCCAGGATTGCTTTTGTTATTCTAGGTCTCTCCTGGGTCCAGATGAATTTTGAGTGTTTTTTTCTAGATCTGTAAGGTATACTAATGGCATTTGCATTGGGATTGCGTTAAATGTGTATAACAATTTTGGGAGTATGGCCATTTTTGCAATGTTGGTTCTTATCCAGGAGCAAGAATTATCTTTCCATTTCCTGAAATCCTCTTTGATCTCTTTTTTCAGAGTACTATAATTTTTTCTGCATAAATCTTTTACTTCCTTTGTGAAACTGATTCCTAAGTATTGCTTTTTAGACTTTTCGTGTATGTTAAAATTTGTCTTATATAGCTGGGTGCTCCTACATTGGATATAAATATATTTATAATTGTTATCTCTTCCTTTTGCAGTTTTCCCCAAGTATGTAATGAGCTTCTTTGTCTATTTTAATCACACTTGGTTTGAAGTTGATATTGTCAGCAACCAGAATAGCTACACTAGCTTTTTTCTGTGGTCCTGTCACAGGGAGTATTGTTTTCTATCCTTTAACATTCAGTCTATTAATTTGTTTTTAAGTTAAATATGTTTCTTGTATGCGGCATATTGTTGGATTTTATTTCTTTATCCACTCTGCAAGTCTGCTTCTTTTGACTGGAGAATCGAGGCCATTTCCATTAACATTGATAACTGATACATATTGGCTTATCTTTATCATGTTGTTTTCCTACTTTGGGATTCCTAGGTTTCCCCTTTGCTTCATTGTTTGTTCTACTTGCTTGTTCTATTCTACTGTTGTTGAAGTTGTCTCTTTCTAAATATCTGTCAGCACTTTTTGTATAGTTGGTTTGATTGTCATGAATTTCTTTAGTCGTTATTTGTCTTGGAAGTATCTAATCTCCCCATTAAGTTTGATAGTTTTTCAGGATAAATCAATCTGCTTTATAGTTGTTTTCTTTCAGGACCTCAGATATCTCACTCCAAGCTCTTCTTGAGTTCATAGTCTGTGTTGAGAAATCTGCCATGATTCCGATGGGATTTCCATAATAGGTGATCTGTTTCTTCTCTCTAACAGCTTTTAATATTCTGTTCTTTTGCTAAATTTCTGGGATCTTGATTATTATGTGTCTGGGTGATGATTTGTTTTGATTATGGCTAGTTGGAGTCCTATATGATTCAGTTATCTGTATATTAGATTCTTCTCCCTTGCTCAGGAAATTTTCTGCTACTACTTCTGAAAACACTCTTTTTATGTCTTTTGTAGTATTTTCCTCTGTTTTGTTGATGCCCATCAGTCTTATATCATTTTTCTTTGCATTGTCTTGTAGCTGTTGTATTGTTATTTCCTGGTTTCTCATTATTTTCAAGAAATGTTTCCTTTCATGTTCACTAGCTGCAATGCTGTCTTCAAAGTCTGAAATTCTATCATCTGTTTCATTTGAGTGGTTTTGCCAAGTTTCAATGGAATTCTTAATGTCCTGTGTATCATTTTGAATCTTTCTCATGCATTCTAATTCTTTCCTGTATTGTTCGTGTAATGTTTCCATCATTTCTATTCCCTTCTGATTTTTTTAATCTGTGTCTTCCTTAGTTGCATGGAACAATTCTGTCATGATTGCTGTCATTTCTTTTTATACCTGAGAGATTATTCCTGATCTCATTTCCTCCACAGCCTGGTGGACTTGTTTCTTTCTTTCAGTTGCTATCATCTCAGAAATTTCAGGTGTGTGGCTTCCAAGTTCTTCTATGATCTTGTCTCCTCAACTTGTTTTAGGTGAGTTAGAGGTCTGAGGTTGCCTTTCGTTCCTTTCTTTTTTTTTTTTTTTGCAGTGGTGGTAGATGGGTGGGGTGCAGGTCAGAAAAGCTCTCCAGAGTATGGGAGGGCAGGTTAGGCTCGCCAAAGCCCCTGCTGTATGGGGTTCAATGTGGTTACTGTCTCATTAGGGAGAGGAGCGCGAGCTGCAGTTCAAAGGAATCTGATGAAGATCAGTGCAGGCCAAAGATGTGTAAGGCTGGTGGACTGGTGCAGGTCGCTGTGGTAGTCAGGACTCCCTGACGGTCTTCAGGCCCAGGTGTGGCGGCCAACTCAGCACTTTCCGGTGGGAAGGCTGAAGGGCAGGGGTAGCCTGCTGGGTCTTCAGGGTGAGCAGGGGCTGCTGGATTCAGCCAGCTCTGGCACGATGGCTCTGTGTCTTTTAATTATATTTTTATTCTCTTTCAATCTAAAAGCATCTCATAGCTAATTTTTATAATATTTATTGAAGAGTCCAGGACTGTTCTGTACCATATTACATATGCTGGATATGTCTGATCATTTGCGATGCCTCGTGATGCATTTCTGTATCTCCTCTAAGTCCATAGCCCTAGTCAGAGTAAAAGAGCTTTTTTTTTTTTCTTGCCAGTAAAAAATCCATAAACTCATGACTTTATTGATTTAATAAATTTTAAATCAAATATAGACTTTTTGAAATTCAAAGTGTCCCATACACTTTTTTTTTTTGCAGAACTGGGGATTGAACTCAGGCCCTTGTGCTTGCCAGGCAAGCACTTATTCTATTGAACCATCTCCCCGGCCCTCCTATATACTTATTAATTAACATCTTTTGCAGAGAACAGCTTCATCTCCTGTACTTAAATGACAAAATTAAGGTCTTTTTAAAAATTCACTGTTTTACTCCATTAGTGTAATTTTTCATGTTGGTGCTTAAATTCATCTGTGGGCATATCTGGCATTTTGCTATCATCAACAGTTTTTGAGTACTTCTTTGCTTTCTGACCCCTCCCCATACCAAAAAAAAACATAGTCAAAGTTTACTTTGTAATTTCCATGGTTTAGCCATGGAGTTAGGCATCTTTTTAATGGTAGAGAATGTGTGGAACCCAAGAAGTGGCTATCATGTGAACATATTACTACTGGTTATGCATTTGCATCTTTAAAAAGACATATAGTTACAATGTGTGTGTGTTTAATAAAATCTAGAATTTGTGCTAACTGTACTCGTTCCAACCTAAAGCCTATAACTGTTTCTTGACTTTATCTTCTCTCTACTATATTTGTCCCTTCAATGGGAAATATTACCTCTTTCTCTCTCCCTCCCCCTCCTTCTCTCACTCTGTGTCTCTGTGTGTGTGTGTGTCTCTCTCCCTTTGTCCGTCTTTCTCTTTCATTGCAGCATTTTTTAAAAATGGGACATTTATTTATTTATTTATTTATTTATTTATTTATTTATTTATTGTTGGCAGTACCAGGGATCGAACTCTGGACCTTGCACTTGCCAGGCAGGCACTTAAGCCACTGAGCTATATCCCCAGCCCCATCATTGCAGCATTTTCATACATGCATATAACATATCATGATCACATATACCTCCTCCTGATCCACTTCTTCTTGTAACAGTCCTCTTTCTAACTCAGTCATCTTTTTTCTAGATTCTATATATGCAGGAAAATATGTGACGCTTGTCTTTCTCTTTGTGAATTTGGACTAATTTGTTCACCAGGATGATATAACCCATCTTCCTGCAAATGACAAGATTTAGTTCTTCTTTATGGCTGCATAATACTCCATTATGTATATGTGCCACATTTTCTTTGTCCACCCTTTCCAATAGGTACCTAGGCTGGTTCCCTAATGTGGTTACAGTGAGTTGATCCCTGGTACTGCCAAAAAAAAAAAAGTATATCTGTTCATTTTCACAGAAAGGCATGAAAATGTTTTGAAATTGCTATATTAGTACCATTGTAGTAGCAGATCTACTTGATAAAAATAAAAAAATTTTGAGCCATAATTAAAAAGTCTTTCTCTTTCTCCAAATTATAAAATAATTCACTTTCATTTTCTTTTAATACTTTCATGAGGACCAGAAGGATAACTCAGTAGAATAAGTGCTTGCCTGGCAAGTGCAAGGGCCTCAGTTCAATCCCCAGTTCCACAAAAAATAAATCAATAAATAAATATCTGTAAGTGATCAAATACTTTTATGGTATCTGTGTCTTTTTCATTTGGACAATATCCTAATATATTAATCAAATTTACCTTTCCAAAATTATTTTTCTAGCAGTTCCATCACCATTTATTGCAAATAATAGCTCAGCTACTTCTGAACTGTTTATGAACAATAATACCTATTTTTAAGTTATACTTATACAAAAAAAATTATAAAGCCTGAATGAGAAGTCTAAGACCTACTTACTGGTTTTCCATACTTGTGGAAGGCAAGAATGGATATGTGTACTAGTAAAATTCTTCCTTATTTGCTCTCATTTCAATTTGATCTTAATCGGACTCCAAAAGCCTGTTTCTTGGATTTTGACAATATTATCCTCAAATTCAGGCTGAAGAACAAAGCTATAAAAATTCCATGTAAAATCGTGAAAAACTGGGGTTGGGGAAATGGCTCAGTAGAATAAGCATTCCCTTGGCAAGCGCAAGGGCCTGAGTTCAATCCCCGATTCTGCAAAAAAAAAAAAATCATGAAAATTATAGAAATGTAGTTATCTGCCCAAATAGGTACAAACATTTTTAATTCAGTTTTATAATTAAGATAGTGTATGATAATCAACTTCCAAGGAGACCAAAAGAATAGCATGAAGAGCCCAGGAAAAACCCTCCAGCAAAATACAAAGTGTAACATTGAACTTCAGCGGAAGAAAGAACGAATTACTTAAGAAATGGTGCTGTAAAGGCTGATTTATGTATAAAGAAAAAAGAGTTCCACCACCTCCACAATAAGAAAAACTAAATTCTAGGTAGATTTCAAAAAAATGTAGATGAGACTATGTTTCTTAATTCAGGATTACTTATACACCAGAAGTTGGAAACCTCGTTCTCTTTCCCATCTTGTGAGATGGTGGGCTAAAAAACTGAGAAGCCAGATGCTAAAGAGAAGAAACCTAAAGCCAAGAAGTCTTCTGCCACTGGTACTGGTAAAAGGGCAAGATGAACGCAGAAGAGTCCAAGCAGGGGCAGCCCCACTGCAGCCGAAATCCTGTCCTGGTTAGAGGACTTGGTAGACACTCCTGATCTACTATGTATTCCAGAAAGGCTGTGTACAAGAGAAAGTACACAGCTCCTAAATCAAAGTTAAGAAGAAAAAGGAGAAAGTTCTTGCTACGATCACAAAACCTGTCGGTGAGGACAAGAATGGAGGTGCCCGGGTTAAACTTCAAAAAATGCCTAGATAGTACTCTACTGAAGATGTACCCCAAAAGCTCCTGAGCCACGGCAAGAAACCCTTCAGTCAGCATCGGAAACTTTGAGCTAGCATCACTCCCGGCACCATCTTGATCATCCTTGCTAGGCATCAGACGCAAGAGAGTGGTCAATATGTCAATTTAGTAAGGAGACCTAGCAATCTAAAAAATGTATACGCATTGGTTGCATTGATAGTTTGAGCCAGATAATTGTGCACTGTGGGCTACACTGACCACTGTAGCTTGTTTAGCAGTATCCCTATCCCTAACCTTTTGCCTATCAGACATCAGTGGTGTAACCTGTAGCTGGAACAACCAAAAATATCTTCTGACTTTGGGACAGAAGGCATAGTTGTCCTAGGTTAAAAACCACTCAGTGATTTTTTTTTCTTTTTTTTTCAAAGCAAAAATTATTTCAATTTTAAAATTCACCAGTCTTTTCTCCATTTGTGAGGACAGGGAGACACTCTGGTTAAGAAGGCACCGATAAAAGGGGCGTGGCCACCATCAGTGGCTTTTGCTTCTGGTGGAAGGCTGCTTTGCTCTGCTCAGAACTGATCCTCAGGGGGATGTAGGCATCTAGGTGATACAGTTACTGGGAGACCCAGTCTCCACACCAGGCTGTTCTTCCCAGTCTCCAGCGCCAGCCGCAGGGCTCCATCCAGTCTGAGAAGGTCAGTTTCAGCTAAGAAGAAGTTGGGGGCCTCCAGTGAAAGACACAGGTACGGTTTCTCGGGGCCTCCCTCAGGTACCTTGGAGCCTGGGCTGTGCAGGTTTCCCAACTCCTGGATCCGAGGATGGTGCTTGGAGCAGATGTTCTGCTATGAAATGGAGCCCAAAAAAGTCCAGTTTTTCAGCGTGCAGCATTCTGAAGTTAGCTGCAAGCTGTATTTATCTTCAAGGCCCTCCCTGGCAATAGTGACCACAAGTTCCCGCAAGAAATCACTGTTCTGCATCCTCTGGTAGAAGTCACTGTTGACAGCTACATCATAGGCTGTACAGCCCTGGTCTTTTGCATCTAGTTAGGCGTGAGGCTCTCCCAGACTCATAGGGATTCTGAAGCCAGCTTGGACTTCCTCCAGCATTTGAAGCAGCTCATCTTTGGTCAAGTCAGCCAGAGGAGGGATGGAGGGAGAGTGACAGATGTTGATGAAAACCTTCCCTTCCAATGAATTGGTCTTTAGGCAGAAACGATGATGAGGCTGGATCTGTGTAGATTCTGGTGTGGCTGCCTGAGCTTGCTGGAGCTCCCTGGACGCCTGCAAAGGCAGGTCCTCGAACCCATTGTCTCATCTCCCATCATCTCCGCCTCTCAGTTTGGTTCTAGCAGAATCGAGCTTGACATGACCCTGGCAAATAGAGCTAGGTATCCTCAGCACCCTCAATGTGGGGGCTTTTCAGAGTTCGTATCCAACCTCTGGAGCATGGTCTCAGGCTTTCTAATCGATTCCTGACACACACCATTGCACGTGGAAACCCAACTGTGGGCTGAATCTGTAATTTCACTCTGGACCAGATACATTGGTCAGGTCTACAATCAGCAATCATCTCTAGACACGAAGTAACTTACAAATGTTTAGATGAAAACCACTCAGTGATTTTTTTTCCTAACACCCATAAACTGTCTCTAATATTTCCTTGTCGTACTGCATGTACCTCATCAGACCAAAGAGTGAGCATATGCCATACAGATAGTTAGGTATATGCTGCTCTCCTGCCACCATTTTGATTGCCAGATAAAGTCTACATAACAATTTTAAGTGTATATTCAACGACACTGAGTACAATAGAGACCATCTCTTTCTGGAACTTTCCCACCACCTCCCACCAATTCTACTGTTTGAATCTCTGTAGTCATTTTAGTTGTCTAGTATTCTCTAGTAGCTTCTCCTAAGGGCGCAATATCTCTCCATTCTTGAGTGTTTACCTGACTGTGTTTGCAACTTTTATACTTGAATCCACTGGGGTGGAAACAGAATCCTTGAATCAAAACAGACTTTCCTTGGTATCTTAATCATGGGTTCCATTTTTTTCTGGTTTAAACCACTGCTTACAAAATTTAACAACCAGATTTTTTGGTAAGTGACTTGATCCTTCTCACCTGGGTTCTCATCCCCCCATTTCTTCAAGCACCTTTACCAGAGTGAGTGCTGACATGGGTCATTCTGGGGTCCTGTCCCACACATTTTGTGTGTCCTTTTAATAGTGAAAATTAAGTCTTGTTTCTTATCTGAAAAACCTTCTTTCTCTTCTCTTTTTGGTTTTCATAAGTCTAATTTATTTTCCTTTTTATAGTTTCTCACTTTGTAGCTCACTTGGAATGATAATGTTTTTCCCTAGTGTGCATAAGCATGTCAGGTCAGTACTTTTCTAGTATAAGTAGGGCTATTGCTCTGTTCCTTAGTCCCTTCTATCTTTTTCTTAAGATAAATTCAGTGTCTGTGCTAACTATAGGCCTTTTCTGTTTCCATTGCTACAACACATCTGAAAGTGATGCTAATTTTTCAGAGTTTTTTGTGAGGGGGGATATTGGCTAACTGCTTTTCAAATTCTAGAACTTTCTTGTCTTTTTTTTCCACTAGTTGATTAAAGAGATGTCTGTACTTTCTGGGATTTATTTCCTATGCTTCTTTTTCCCACATTCATCTAGATTTTTCTCTTTTCTTTACCCTTATCCTATCTGTCTCCCATTGATAATGTTAAATTCCCTGAAGCTCCTTTCCAATATGGAACTTTGTCCTGGGACAGACCTTTCTTTAGCTGATTTCTAAGACCCACGCTGCTTTGCTATCTTTAGTCCACCGCAGTAACCTATGAATTGGAACTGGAAGAATTCACCCCTATTTCCACTGCTGTTCTGTTTTTCCCTGTACCTTCCTCTGAGTCCCTGTCGGAAAAGTTGGGGATCCCTCTTCTCATGGCCATTACATGCCCTAATGACTTGCATTTCTTTAGCACACAAATTACTCCTTCTTGTCATCAAATGGCAGGGAACAGTGGGGATTTGTCGTGGACAACTGGGAGATATGTGATTTCATGCTTTGACTTTTCTGTGATAACCTTACTGCTAGAAGTATTGGAGGTAAATTGAAACACCAAACCTGTGGAAACTAAGCAGAAAAGTTTTAATCAAGTAATAGATCAAGGGTAGCCAACAGTAGTAGTGCTGGCAAGACTGTGCTTTGGATAGGAAATGGTTCCAGGGAGAGCAGTTTCTAACAGGACAACAGCCAAAATGCTGTGAAGAATCAGGCAAATTCACACTATTGAAAAGTTTAATCTGTCTCTCTACTCCCAAAGCCAGTGCTAAGAGCCTACCAAGATCATAAGCAGCCGGAATACATACAGGAACAGAATCGCATCCAGTTAATCAGTCGTGGAATCCTGAAACCAGGGACAAGCATAGCAGAAAGGAGTTCTAGCAAATCTCTTACTCCACTGGAGCCTGAAGATGTTACGGGAAAAAGGAAGGTACAGAACAATATTATATTAAAATACTTAAGTAATACTTTTAATTTAATTTCTGTTTTATTTGGCCTTGCCAATATGCTTTTAACTCTCAGAATAGTAACAAAATCATTTTCTTCTAAAAGGTTGTGTATGTGTTTGGGAAATAGGGTATCTCTCAGTTCTTCCCATTTAAATAAAGTGAAAATCATAAAGGAAGCTTTCAACATCTGTGTCTTCTGGCTTTCTCTAAGATGTAGCAGAATATTGAGTGTTGTGCGGTTATTTTAATCATTTTTTACTGAAAACTGAAATCTTTGGAGACCTCGTTGAGAAGCAGTAAAGTAGACTGAGTCAGCACAATGGAATGTCTTGGTAGGAACTGGTAGAGAATTGGTACAGCTGGTAAGAACTGTAGAGCGGAAAAGTTGTCTTCCAGGACCTAAATGGATAGTGCTTAGGAGAAAATTGACTGGAGCTTGGCTTTTCAAGATTACTTGTAGGTACTTAAAGAAAGAAAGAAACAAACAAACAAACAAAAAATATGGGAGAAAATGTGAAGGGCCCAGCTGCAGTAAAGATGCCAAAACAGCCAGGATTTCTCTGAACTTTTGGTTAAAGGACCCTTCAGTGCACATTAAGTATTTGAATGCCAGTTTGGTTTCAGGCGGGAGGCTACAGTGCTGGAAATGCAAAGTTAAGAATTTTGCTCTTGAGCCGGCCAGATACTTACTCAGTGGGCTAAAGCACCTGCTTCGGCAGAGTGCAGTGTCTGGGGTTCAATCCCTGGTGTGTTGTGCTGGCCCCACCCTCAGGGTACGCTCAGATGGTGACCGAGACTGGGTGTGGTGGCATACACCTGTAATCCCAGTGCTTGGGAGGCTGAAAACAAGAGAATCACAACTCCAAGACCCTGTAGACCCTGTCCTAAATTCATTAAAAAAAAAGTATTGGCTCTGGCTTAAGGATTTCAGAGTCTGGAGGTGGACGGTATGCAACTGCAGTAGGGGCACAGTGATAGCTCTCACTGTTCAGTTAGGGTATAAAATGGTAAAGAACTGAATGGAATAGGCTCTTACATCCGCTTGCCTGAGGGACAGTTAGTAGAGGAAGAGCCACCCTTGGAATTTCACTAAGCTCAATAGATGCAGTGGATAAGGTGGAAGAGATGGGGCTTAAAGATAAGCCAGTTGGACAGATGTTCACCGGAGATTTGGGCAAAATCATCCTTAGAGACTGCAGTCAGACGGGAAATTATATGGCGTTCATAACCTCAGTCAGTACAGGTTCTGTGAAGAGGGGAGAGCTCAGAGCCAGAAGAGATTTAATTGTTCATTAAATTAATTCATTAGGCACAAAATGGACTTCTCGCACTTGAGTTTAAGGAAATGGAAAAATAGGATGAAAAAGCGGAAAAGGAACAGTAGGTTATAGGCTCTGGGTTCTGGGTGTAACACACTCCAGGGAAGAATTCAGTGAAGAGCTAGAGGAAATGGAAGGTAAAGTGAGATATTCCATGTTACAGGAAAACTTTATTCTGAGAAGAGGATTACTCCTCCGTACTGATTTCTCATAATGAGTTGAAAATGGAAAAGTGAATTATCTGAAAAAGGAAAGAAGGGGGAAAAGAGGGAAAGAAGAAAAGAACAAAGGAAGAGAGGAACAAAAGAAGGAAAGAACTAAGGAACGAAGAGAGGGAAGAAGGGAGGGAGGGAAAAAGGATGGAAGGGAATGAAAGGAAGAGAGGGAGAAAGGACAGAAAGTCTTTAGTGACTAAGAAAACTGTTGACATAATTGAACTGGGCAACCATGAGCAAGAATTGCTATCGTTGGTCCGCAGCATATGAACAAATGCTTCCTTTACCTCCCGTCCCAGCTCTCAATGTGTAACTGCTAAGTTGGTAATATCTTCCCATTGAGTCACATAATTAGAACTAAGCACTCAAATGAAAATGTGTAGCCGTGTTAGTGAATGAATCTTTCACTTACAAGGGAGTAAAATTTTGAAAAAAATACTAAAAAATATATTTTCTATTAAAATAATAACACTTTCATTTTAAGAAAATATTGAACTTGACTGTAGCCCTTGTTGCAATCCTGCAAGAAGACGATGTGGATTTTTCCACATTTTGTATATCAGATTTGGTGCATTCTTTCAAATCAGAGAATAATACCTCTGCTGCCATCCATGACAACTTTTGAGTTCAAGATGCATTTTCTTCACCTCTGGATTTGCTGAGCTTCTCTCAAATTGCTATTCAGTGGGATATGTTTTGTCAGAAGTGGAAATAATGATGTTTATGAATACAGACTCTCTGAGAAAGTTATTCCACCCCTTGGAGGAGTGGTGGCCTGGGCCAGCCAGTTAGCTCAGTGGAGTAAAGCACCTGCTTAGGCAGATGCAGGAACTGGGGGTTCGATCACCGGTGTGCAGTGCTGGTCCCACTGTCGGGGCACCATGAGACAGCTAATGAGACTGGGTGTTGTGGCAGGTGCCTGTAATCCCAGCACTTAGGAGGCTGAAAGCAGGAAGATCACTACGAGTCCAGTCTGTATAGTAACACCCATGTGGACCCTGGACTAAATACACAGAAAAGGACAGAAAAAGTAATGGTGGCCTCTATCATCTCTGCAATGGGCACTAAATAAATTTGTATATTTACATGAGTTACTCAACAAACCAGGCCTTGTGTGGTAACTCTGTTTTCTCTAACCTTTGAAGGGTGAGTCAGATGTCCTCAAGTGAGGTTGAAAGGATGTGAATGATGCTTCCCTAGTGTTTGGGGGATGTTCAAAAGGGTATGAATAGCACAGAAATAGGCCTGAAGCTCTCATTAGAGCATGGAGAGGGTGGGACTTAGCCTAGCTGCTTCCTGTGGGGACCATCAGCAGGGGGCCCACATCCCCTGTGAGCAGAGTAGAAATGGGGAGCTGCACCCCAGCAGTACAGAGTCAGAATCTGTACTTTAACAAGACCCCAGAAATTCACACATATATTTAAGGTACAGAACACTGGTCTACAGAACTGATGATTATCACTTAAAATAAATGCCTCTCAAAGGCTCCTACCAGTAATTCCCCATACTCATCGTAAGCACCCCCCCACACACACACATTTGCAGAGAAGTAAAGGTTATCATGCATTATGATAACAATTGCCTGGATGTCACTCCCTGAAAAGTATCAAAGTGATGAGAACAGATGAGGAGCCTGAGGGGAGAAGCTGGAGTTAGGACAGATGCTGGGCAGCTGAATGAGGAGCATGGGGTGCTCCCAGGAGCACCCCACAGCAGTGGGGCCTAAAAATCACAGAACCAAAGGAGAGGGCCCATGGACCCTGACACTGAGACAGCCCTGTGGGTGGGTTTGTGCACTTGGGCAGCTAGCTCTGAGAAGGGCTGTCATGCCCTAGCAACGGTTTGAAATTTTTCAGTTTCAACATGCTTATTCCTTGAAAACCATATTTTGTCCTTTTTTTTCTTAAAAACTCATTTTTTAAAAATTGGTTGTGTTTAGATCCATCGACCCTCCGTGGAGGTGTACTCTCCTTCTCCTCCTAAACTGCCACGTACGGGTATGGGAAGAAGAGGCCTCTTTGGGACTAGAGCCTCCGTGTATCCTAAGTACGTTTTCCACGACCGGGAGGAAGTCATTAGAGCCAACATCCGTGATCCCTTGCAGATCATTAAGATAGTACATGAAAATGAAGCTCTCGGATTTCTTTATATGGTCCCTGTAGTGCCAAGATCTTCCACTGAGTATGACACATATAATCTAAAGTAAGTTCTCATTTATGAAATAATTTATTTAACACTGAAAATTACAAATAAGATTGCAGATATGACCCATCATTTTCAAATTTATTTTTTCAATATTGTTAGTACATGTTTGAAGTATATAATGTTCATGTTCATCATAGAGGATTTATTCATGTAATTAACAGATCTTCATTCTTTTTATATCCTTTCCCCCTCCTCCCTGCCCTCTCCTGCTGTCTCTGGACCTTGTCTCTATTATCAATGATAATTATGTTAATTCTGACCAAAATAATTTCATCATCCAATGATAAATGAATCCCAATCATGACAATTTTAATTATCTCCACATTTCTTTCCTGTATCTACTGATACAAACTAAACATTCTGGAAGGCACTATGCTCTTGTGCTTTTCGTATACTTATGTAACATTATGCCAGCTATTTTTAATCAGTTTTACAAACATTTTGATATTTTGTGGTTGCTGAGGAGAGACAGCAGTCTGTAAGCAGGGAATGGTGTGTGATTTGTCTTGCATATCTTTTGACCTTCCCTTGCAGAGTAGATAGGATGCTTACTAAAATGAGCCTCAAAGCATAGAACACACACACGTTTCCCCTCCATTGTGTTGCTTGACACATGTGTGTCGTTGACATAATTTGAAAGAGCCACACCCATGCAAGTCTGTAAATTGCTTTAAAGCACAGTGCTACACATGACAGTGGATTAGAAGACCTGGAGACCGTATTGGCTTTTCTCTGTTGCTTAGTTGGCGGACAACATGTGTTAGACCAGGCTTTGCTTGATAGTGGTAATAGGTTAACTTTGCCACCAAATTCTTCGAGCGACCTTTTCCATTCGCTACACTTATTCTTCTTTATTCAGTGTTGTAGTTCAATTAAGCCAGATGACTGTGAAGATGGCTTCATGTTAGGGAGAAGGATATACATCCTATTTCAAATGTAAAATGATAGATTCACTATAAACCCAAAAGATCTTAATAGGACTGAAGTTTTAGGAAGAACAATGATGCTAATGAAAATCAATCATTTAGCAATATTTATTAAGGAACTGTTTGAGGTTCTAGAGATATGTCAGAGACTCAACCAGACCAGAATCTCTGTTTTCATGGAATTTACATCTCAGTAGAGGAAACCAGTAGTGCACACAAAACAAATAAATCATCTGTTAAAATGTACAAGTATTATAGCAAAATAGAGTAAGGTAGGGAAGATAGGGAAGGCAGGGTAAAAAATTGTGAATTAACATTGAGATGGTAAGCCGGGCGTGGTGGCACAGGCCTGTAATCCCAGCACTCGGGAGGCTGAGGCAGGAGGATTGTTGTGAGTTCGAGACCAGCCTGAGCTACAAAGTGAGCTTAAGGCCAGCCTGAACTGCATAGTGAGACCCTGTCTCAAAAAGACAAAAAAAAAAAAAAAACATTGAGATGGTAGTGTGGGTCTCAGTGGGAAGCTGGAATTTTAACAAGGACTTGAAAGAGAAGGAGTGAATTCTAAGGGATCCAGACTGAGCATTCCAGGAAGCCAGAAACTAAGTGTAGATGTCCTGGGCCAGGAGCACAACTGGCCTGGTCAAGGAGAAAAGATTAGGGTGGTCTTGCTAAAGCAGAGTGAGTGGGAGATGAAGACAGGGCCTTTTTGACCACTGCAAGAATTTTAGCATCTACTCCAAGAAGAAAAGGGAGACGCAATGAAGGATTTCCAGGAGAGGACTCTTGTATTCTGAGCCCCATTTTGCAAAGGATCACTCTGGCTGCTATGCAGAGAATAACAGACTTTGGGCAGCAGGTATTGAACAGAAGGACCAACAGAAGCCTTTTATTATTCAGGTGAGAAGTGGACCAGGCGATAGTGGTGAGGTGGTAGGAAAATAGGCCTGGCTTTGGAAATATGTAAAGAAGGCCCACCAAATGTTTTAGGGGCCACGTGTTTGTAAGGTGAGCAGCCAGAGAAGAGACCAAGTTAACTTTGGTGAGTATTTGTCTATACAGAGGAAGAGTAGAAGCAGAATCCCTGTTAAAGGAGGCTTGAAAGACTGGATAACCAAAATTTTGAGAGAAAATAGGCATTTGAGCTTAGGCATACTAACTTTGAGATACCAAAGGAAGGAAAGCATGCAATGGTGGACAGAAAATAGGGGTTCAGAGAAATTTTTCAAGGTAAATTGATATAGAAGTTAAAGCCCTTTTATATAAGAAGTTTTTTAAAAAATAATACTTTAGTATTGCCAGTTCCATGTACTAACTTTTTGTGTAAGGCAGGGTCTCACTGTGTAGTCTCAGCCATTCTCCTGCCTCAGCCTTCCAAGGACTCAGAGGTGTACACCACTATACCCTGCATTGCCTTATCATGAAAAAAAGTAGTTCTTGGGGATGGGGGAAATGGCTCAGTAGAATAAGCACTTCCCTGGCAAGTACAAGGGCCTGAGTTCAATCCCTGGTTCCACCAAAAAAAACGGTGGTTCTCTATCAGTTTTTGAAGAGGAAGTTATAGCTTTTAGGTGGAGAATAGTGTAAAAGTGGTTTATTTCTTGGTCTTAAAAGTATATTTCTTGATATACATATATATATATATATATATATATATGCATATATATGTATGTCTGTATCTATATATATATATGATTTTACAGTTTTGTCCTTGAAAATCATATAATAACTCAAATATCAAGGAAAGCTATTTGTGATGTTTAATCCTCATAATACAAAGAGTCAGAATTACCAAATGTAAAGTTGAATCTCATTTATACCAGCAGATGATGAAGTGTCGAATAAGAAACTTGAAATGTATTTTGTCAAATTCTGATGATTTATTGAATTCGAAGTAATGAGCACATCTATAAGGGGTACTGAGTTGATTTTCTACTTGCACATTTATTTTTGGATTGATAGGAAAGATGCTTGATTAAAATATACAGCTTCTTTTAAGTAGATATTGCCAAAATTATACTTCATTATCACTGTTATATTTTTCGGTTTTGATGTGAAGTTTTCCTTCCTAGCTTGAATTTCAATTATTACACATTTATGTTTAAAGGATTGGACACTACATAGAGGGAAGCAGCTAAATTGGAAGTTAAAATTAAGAAATACTAGGTAAATAAGATGAGACTGTGTTATACCAAACTCTGAGTAACATGATCAAATAACTATCACATCTTCAAATAACTATGCGCTGTTGATTGTCTTGTCTAGCACTGGGGCAGGTAGTTTAGACAACAAACAATTGGGCTGACCAAGACAAAATAAATTTATTTTGTTAGGACTTAGAACTTGAATAAAAGTGATAGCAACTATTGGTAATCAGGTCTCATGGAGGAGACTGTTGGCTACAGAGGGAGGTCACATACCCT
This sequence comes from Ctenomys sociabilis, assembly GCA_004027165.1. Lineage (NCBI taxonomy): Eukaryota > Metazoa > Chordata > Mammalia > Rodentia > Ctenomyidae > Ctenomys > Ctenomys sociabilis. The sequence continues at coordinate 58,402 of PVKA01007532.1, read as the reverse complement.
CTCCACAAGAGGACACCAAAGCAAGTCATCACATTTCACATGTCCCAACAATAATGATTTACTGATGTTTACTCCATTTAATACTCAGAATAATTCTATAAGATACATACAATTCTCTCCATTCTATAAATGAAGCACAAAATGCTTAAATAATCCACGACGACCACCACCACCACCACCCCCGCATTACACAGTAAGTACACAGAAGTCCAGCTTCAGAAGCTGGCCTCCTCATCCATATATTCTACCTGTATCTGAAGCTTCAAAGTGCTCATGATCAACGTCAAGAACATGTCTGTCAAAGATGTCTGGCATGGTAATGTGGCCTGTGACAGCTGAAACGACCCACCAATGGAGGCAGCTGGTTTCACTGCTCAGGTGATTATCCTGAACAGTCCTGGCCAGATCACTGCTCACCATGGCCCTGTCCTGGATTGTCACATAGCTCAAATTGCTTGCAACTTTGCTAGGCTGAAAGAAAAGATTGATCACGGGTCTGGTGAGAAGCTGGAAGCTGGACCTAAGTTTTTGAAATCTGGTGATGCTGCCATTGTGGACATGGTTCCAGGCAATTCCCTGTGTCGAGAGCTTCTCTGACCTCCCACCTCTGGGTCGTTTCGCTGTTCTCGATATGAGACAGACAGTTGCTGTGGGTATCAGCAGAGCTGTGGACAAAGAAGGCTGCCACGCTAGCAAGGTCACCAAGTCTGCCCAGAAAGCTCAGAAGGCTAAATGAATATTATCCTTGACACCTGCCACCCCAGTCTTAATCAGTGATGGAAGACTGGTCTCAGAACTGTTTCTCCCAATTGGCCATTTAAGTTTAACATTGAAAGACTGGTTAAGGATAACAATGCATCGTAAAACCTTCACAAGGAAAGGAGAATGTTTTGTGGACCATTTTTTTGTGTGGCAGTTTCTGAGTTATCAATTTTTAAAATCAATACTTTTTAATGGAAGACAGCTTGACCAAAAATTTGTCACACAACTTTGAGACCCACTAAAACAAAGTTTAATGAGAAAAAAAAAAAGTGCTCATGAGATTTCCCTCAGACTGAAAGTCCACTATCCCAAGAATGTCTTCACAACCCACCATATGTGGTAAAGTTGAATAATTTCAAAATCTAGAACAATAATCTGTCTCTGTGAAGGCTAACGAATTTTTCCAGAATAAATGTGCAAAATGCAAAATAGTGCCTTCCATTAAAGAACTGAATAAAGGTGACACTGGGATCTAAACTATCCCTGATGCAAAACCCAAAAAAGTCATCTGATTTCTGAAGCACCTCTGGAAAGGTGTACTCAGTGAAATAACAAAATGAGGTACAAGTTTCTAGCAAAACTGTCATATTAACTGATGCGATGGACTTCAATATAAAGTGTCTTAGCAGATACTTGTTCTAACCAATCTCAGATAAGCAGTACAAAATTCAGTGTTTGCCATATATGATACATATATAAGGGAAAGGAGCTGGATAATTTATATTCCAATTATCACTAGAATCTTGTGATTTAGAGGGTTTTTTTTTTCCTTTACAACTTGTTAGCTGTGTTTCACACCGGAAGAGGTGCAAGGGAACTAGTGGTGTGCAGCAAGGTTGCCTTTGCTGTTTTACGATAGAAACAGTTTTTAAAATCAACACTTTTTAATCGATTTTAAAAACTGATTAGTGCCATTGGCCATGCAACTTCCCACTGCCACAGACAAATAAGAGCAAGTAGATTTTGTTTCTATCATAAAACAGGGAGGCTGAGGGCAAGCATGCTCAGGTGAGTTTGAATAATACGATTAAAAACATTTCATGAAACTATACCAAGAAAGATCATTTCTATGATCTTAGGAGTCTTGCTTAAAGGTTATGTCTTAGAGACATGGTTAGTATATTGAATAAACCATCTATCTCTTCAGTATCAAAGTACTTTTAAGGTAAGAAGCAATTAGAATTGAGGCTCACTAAACTCTAATGTAAATAACCAATGTCCATTATTCATTCCAATGCTTAATGATTTTACTCATAGGAGAGAAATAACTGATGATGTATTACTGAGAACATCTATCCCTACCTTCCATTAAATAGAAGAACTTGAGGAGATACTTTTTAATCTGAATGCAACCAAAGGTGCTAAGAATTTATTTTCTGCTAGCTCCTGAGCAGAAACTCAGCTTTAAAGCATAATGTCAGTTGAAGCATCTGGTCCGCTACTAAAGGCAGATATGAGGGAAATCATCGAGAAATTTATGTTCTGCAAATTGTACAGAGGTCCAGAACTATGTGACTGAAATTCCAATGATATGCTGCCATTGTCAAACCTCTAAAACTGTTATTTATGGCCTTTTAATTTAAAAATAATATTAAAATCTGGAGAAGGAATCATCTGGATGTTAACTCTTTTACTTATAGCTCACATTAGACATCATTCAGCTGACTAGACATAACCTTGTTGTTAATTTTACGATATTATGGTTTGTATTTATTATTTTTAAATTGCAAAGCTTACATAAAATTGGTCCCCTACCAGAGGGGCTGAATACCTACAAAGTATGAATACTGAAATTTACTGCAGGTTGAGGCCAGCTGGAACTCTGTATCTCAACATTTGGTCGGTTTTTTGTTTTGTTTTGTTTTTTGGTGTTTTTTTTCCCTTTAGCTTTTTTTGGTGGTACTGTGGGTTGTACTCAAGACATTGCACTTGCCAGGCAAGCACTCATTCTACTAAGCTATCTCCCCGGCCCCTGTATCTCAACATTTTACTACATCCTTGAGGTTTTTTAAATACTTTAAAATATTTTCAATGCAAATTACCAAAAATTTTTGACACTATCGGAGTCTGTTACAACTCCATTAATACTTACAATTAACATTTATCTTTCCATTTATTCACATTAGAAAAATTTTATTAAAGCTGAATATTTGTAGCTTATAAGACAAACACAGTAATAAAAAAGATTACAAGTTAGGAAATACAATAGGCATAATCTCAAACTTGGTTTGGTGAAAATATCATAACCTATTCTTTTGCCAAAATATGCTATTTATATGAAAATGCTAACAAATGAATTAATGATATCAACACTTTAACTCAAAATATCCATTCCACCAAGAAGAATTTGAACTTTTAAAGTCACATACAAGAGCAAAGTATAAAACAAGATCCTATTTTTAGATTAGTATTAGACCAAAAACACAATTAATATCTAATATCAGAATGAATTGCTATTACAGAATTGCAGTTTCACCATCTTATGTGAATTTTTTTCTCTATTTGGAACCTAAAAAGAACCAAAAAAATCAATCATATTAATATATACACATTTTAGAAAACATAGATTAGCATAATTCAGGATATTTAAAAAATTACTGAAAACAAATTTATTATGTGCCAGTGAATCTGCCAACATTAGTCACCACTAGGTGACCATGCTACTTATAACCTTCAAAGTGAGATTTTTGGATGAACTTTGTTTTCAAGAGAAAAATGTCTTGAGAATAAAATAAGACAAATAAAATAGTATGGGAATATTCTTAAAAATGAACACAATCTAGACTTTATTCTGACAACCCTGAGATTCAGATACTATTTATTCATAGGAGAATTCCTGCATATAAATGTTTCCCTGCAGTTATGAATCACAAATTAAATAATACTGTGGAAATTGGTACTCTGATAAAGTCCAAGCCACCACATAGCCATCTGCTTTTAGGTTTTTGCAGAGAAACAAGAAGAGAACATCACTTTTGTTGTTTCATGATTAAATGCATTGATGACCCAAACAATTTTCTTAGCAGTCAAAAAATATTTTGCAAAAAATTAATTTTTTTTTTTCAGAACCGGGGATTGAACTCAGGCCCTTACACTTGCCAGGGAAGCACTTATTCTACTGAGCTGTCTCCCCGGCCCAAAAGATTAAGTTTTGCATAGTTAATGAACAATATTTTTAAATGTAAGCACTTAAGTGATATATGAACACCCAAATAAATTGAGAAATTTTCAGTGTTGCCAGAAAGTATATTAATACCTACTCACAAAAATTAGGAATTCAAAACAAAATTTTACTCTTGGGAAAGTGGTATTTATAATCGCCAAGTTCCTCTGGTCATTTTTGTCACTGTCATGGATCTGAACCTAAAGAAAGAATATTAGGATAAATAAAATAACATCTGTCTGTGTTTGGGATAAAAACATCACCATTCTGATAAATAGAATTTTGATTCAGAGAAACAAATCTTTCATAAGTATTACAGTTTAAATAAAAAGTGATGACACTAAAATTTTGAAAGAAGTTATCTAAATTCTGGTTAATGGAAAAGGAAATTTCCAACTGTCAAAGAGAGAGTAGCACATTATCTTCAGTCATTTGCTGCCTCCTGATTTTATTAAACTTTTTCAACATTAGAGACTACCAAGAATTTGAATGAATAATTCATCCCCTGCTATTATAAATCTAGGTAACTACATCAAAAACACTCTGATCAGACCTTCGGTTGCTTATGAGTTAGATTCTACTTGCAACTTTTATCAAATTGAATGTCAACTATGCCTTGTGTTTTAGTTTTCTTATTATGTAATACAAAGAAATTATAATTAATACCTTTTCAGTTATATAAATCTCTGAAGTTATGCAAGTTACATTATTTTATAGGTGTTTTATAACATGTAAAGTTTGGCAACATTACTGTGCCTAATATACCATCACTTCTACCATCTGTTCAAGGATTTGTGCTAGGTGTTCATGTACACTATTTTGTCCCCATAGGAACTGTATTAGAAAAGCTTAACCACAGTTGAAAAAAAGAGAAAATTGAGATACAGATATATTTAGTATTTTGCTATTTGATACTGCTTTATGATTTTTCAGATCAGAAATTCAGAAAGACTGACCAGTACTCAAATCTGCCAATTTTGTGATTTAATGCTCTGTGCAGTGTCAGCTTTAACGCTCTTAGGGTTTGATGGATAGGTCAGATCATGTGACAGTTATTCTTGATTGTCAATTTAATTGGCTTGAGAGGTGACTAGGAGATTAGTGGAGCCCATTTCTGGGTGTGCCTGGGTGTGTCATGGGGACACGATCCTGAGGGCTCTCCCAGACCCCGGCCCTTTCCTCTCAGGCTGTTCCCCTCCTCTCTGCTCCCTAGCTGCCCTGAGCTGAGCAGCTTTCCTCGTCTGTGCCTTGAGTCATGAGGTTCGTTTCTGCCCTGGAACCAGTTGACCATGGATGGAAACCTCTGAAGCTATGAGTCAGAATAAACCTTGTTTCCTTTAAATTGCACAATCAGATACTGTGTTTTGTCCTAGCATTGAAATAATAGAGATTATGTGGCAGAGTCCTCCCCATATACCCATGGAAAGCCAAGAAAGAAGATACCATTTCTAGACATGTGAGGCCCACATTCTGTTAATACATGGAGAGTGAAAAACATATTTCTTGTGGTTGTAGAAATTGGAATCTTCTCAGATGCCAGCATTCTGATTTCCATATGAATTAAGAGTCTACAATGAGGAGAATTTTATGTCATAAGGAACAGATTATTTTGAAGCTATATTATCAAAAATCTCACCAGCTTAACTAATGCAATGACAAGTTTCCTTAGGCAAATCTATTTAAACCTGGTACACCAAATTTTATTCAGTATTTAGAAATTCTATAAGCACTTTGGATTGAAATTATCAAAAATTTCTTAGCTCCAGATTGTCTTCCTACTTCTTTCAAACACACACACACACGCACACGCACACGCACGCACACTTTCTGGATCTATGACAATTTAATGAATGATTATTTCATTTCAGTAAAAAGTTGAGCAATTTAGTGCACTAATTCTCAGCTTTGGACAAAAGAGCCACAATTTATTTAATTGGTTGATGGTGAGGCTGGAGCAATAGAATTTCTTTAATAGTCCCCTGTTGATTCCAGTATAAATCCAGAACTGCACACTGGATCCGCAGCAGCAATTTCTCAAGCAAGCCTCTAAGGACTTGTTAAGTTGCACACTGTGAAGCCCCCAAGTGTCTGTAGGTTGAGGAGACTCCTGGGAACCTATAGTTCCGTACTGAATACTTAGGCTTCTCCCCAAAGACCATCTACTGAGAACTGCTGTCCTTGAGTATCCTCTTACTAATCAAACTTAGAAGTTCCTCTCGTATTTTTGTTTAATTTGTATGTCAAAAGGTATTCTGATCAGATAATTTATCATGTTTGGTTAATAAAACCAGAAGTAAATCAAGCGTTTCTCTTCCCCAGTTGAGGTTAGCTCTAGACTCATATTGATTCATGACTTTCATTATCATTGCAAACCTCAGGAAATAGCTGTTTCTTTCCAGATACACACAAGCTTAGCTTCATCCAATTAATGTGCTCAAATCACAGCAGTTAAACTGTAACATAATGATGAGAACTTGCATAGGACCACAGAGATTTTCTAATTTAGCCCATTACCTCACAGCAAGTAGGGACTGTTCTCTTGCTTGTAGAAATGAGGAGCTAGACAGAAACGGAAGGGAGAAACAAGGGTGAACAAAGACCTGTGTGTGCATTCAAGCATGACCGTCAGTGAATGTCAACCACACAAAAATGGGTGATTTGAATCAAGGAGAAGGAGTGAATGTGGAGGAGTCTCAGAAACACCTGGCAGAATAAGTAGGATTTTGTAACTTGAGAAATAGAAAGCTATCCAAAGTTCTTGATTAGAAAGGTCAATGAAGTAGGCCATGTTGGCCTGGTGGACTGGTTTAAAATGAATTTGCCATCTCTGAAGGGGCAATGGTGCTACTGCTTGAAGTAACAGATCATGCTGAGATTTTGTTGTGTTCAAATATTAGAAGAATTAATTCTAGGAGAATTTTTTATAGAAATAAGTAAGTTGTTTGAGTTAAGTCTGAAACGAAAAATAACAGGATGTTTCGGCTTACTATAAGAGCCATGCAATTTTCTCACGTCACATGATTTTTCTTACATAAGACACAATTACTTAAAGAAGTTAAGAGAAGGCTTGAAGGACAAGCATCATTTTGGAAGGACAGAGAAGTTCTACAGCAAACTCATCTGGCAAGATGCCATTCACCCTGCAGTGAACAACAAAATCACCACAGATATTTTTTTCCCAGCTACGAGACAACAGAGCATAGCTAAACTGACCTCCATGTCAGTCTGATGTAGTAACTATCCAAAGATTTCTACTTATTCATCCACATCATAAAGTCAATCTTCATCAGCAAATTAAGAATTTTATACTTAAATTTTTAAAGCTCTCTCTTTAGGCGTTAAAGGAAGATTAATTTTTCTACTCATCTCAAAGAAAGCCCTCAATGGAACAAACATTCGAGTTAACTATGGAGGAAGCAACTAAAATGAAGCTTGAGCCCTATATGCTCAGAAATGTTGGGTGAGCAGTAATCCTCATAAGAGAGTTGATTCAACTCTAGATACTGATGAATACTTGGAAGCAGTGCAGCAGAGCAAAGCACAGATATCCAAGGGGTAGGCTTGGGGCCTGGCTCCTCAGCAACACACAGGAAGGCCTAAGGAAAATGGGATTACAGAAAACTGTGTGCACACTCTCTTGGTTTTTTTTTTCCAAAAAACTTTCTTAATCCCTCTGCTCCTACCTACCTACCAACTGGATTTGCCTTGAAAGAAGTTATTGATGATCTTTGCAAGAATATTTTCTTTAGACTAACAGGGAAATATTTTAAGAAGAATAGATGATTGCTTCTGCATACTGATTGTACACATTATATATGAAATTTGAGAAAAGGAAGATGTTTTATTTTGAGTTAAGGGGGGGATCAAGAAAAAGTTCTCTAAAACAAGGGATAAGTTCTTCGTATTTTTCTATTCAAAGAAAAAACAGTCAGAGAAAAAGTGAATTAGAAAAAAAAATGAAATGTAACTTCTTCATCTTGGGAGGAAAGCGCAAGAGAGATGCTTAAGAAGGAAAATTGAGTGTGCTGATTTTCTTTCTTTCCAATAGTGTTTACAATACATCATTATATGAATTTTGGGTCAGGTCTGGGTGCATGGATATAGCCTATCTTATCATTAGAAGCTGCTTTATCTCTCTCCCTATCCTCTCTGTTTTCCCCTCTCTCTGACTCCCTTCGCCATCTCCAACAAGTCTGACTTTTTTTTTTGCCATCTCTCCTTATTTATCTTTTAGACTTCTCATCTAAAGGAAACAATGTGATATGTTACTTTCTGCATCTGGCTTATTGCACATAACTTTACAATCTCAAGTTCCATCCACTTTCCTGCACATGACATGATTTCACTCTTGTTTATGGTTGAATCGCAGTCCTCTGTGTCTATTTGCACCATTTTTATCCATTTGCTTAGTGATGGCCATGGAGGCTGCTTCCAGAACTTAGCTGTTGAGGGTAGTACTGCTATGAACATGAATATGTATGTATGCCTATAGTATGATGGGTTTTTGTTTGTTTTTGCTTTGTTTTGTTTATGTATTTGGTACAGGATCTCACTACAAACCTGTACTTGTAGCAATCCTCCTGTTTTTAGCCTCCCCAGGGCTGGGATTACAGGCATGTGCCACCACTGGTCTGGATGGCTGGCTCAGCATGCCTGGGGGTGGGGCCTGCATGGTTAAACTCTGATGAGTTATCTTGCCCGCCCTTGATGTTTTTTTTAACTCTTTTGGAAATATAAACTCCTTTGGATTTTATCAAAAGGTTTCTCTCCTGTTGAGATGATCATATGATTCTGTTCATATGCCCTATTACATTTACTGAAGTATGTATTCTGGACCATTCTTGCACCCTGAGATGAGCCAGCTTGGTCACGGTGGATGATCTTTGTAATGATCTGTTAATTTTGTCTGCGGGTATTATAATGAGTTTTCAACATCTCAGCAAGGATCGTGGCCTAGGTTTGGTTTTCTTTTCTCCTCATTGTTATTGAGTCCTATAGTTTTCATATCAGGATAATACTGATGAAATTTGCAAGTGTTCCTTCCCTTTCAAATGTATTAACAGTTTGAAAGATGTTAATGTTATCTCTCGAAGTTCTGATAAAATTCATCTGTGAACACATCATGCCCCGATTGTTCTTATTTTGTAGTCTTAATTAATTCATCCGTTTGTTTGCCTATTATTGGTCTGTTTGGAGTTTTATGTCCTCTTTGGTCAATTTTATTAGGTCATGTCATCCATTTCTTTCAGATTCTATTATTTACTACAACACAAGTTTTCAACATAGTTTCTAATAATCCTCTGGATTTCTCTGGTGTCTGTTGTAATTTTGCCTTTTCATTTACAATTACATGGATGTGGTTCTTCTCTCTTTAGTGAGCTTAAGCAATTAGCAATTAGTTTAAGCATTAGCAATCTTAGTTTTCCTTTCAAAGAACCGACGCTGATTCATTGATCCTTTGGGGTTTTGTTTATTTTTGTTTGTTTGTTTGTTTTAGTCTCAATTTCATTGATTTCCACTCCAATCTTTATCATTTTTTTCCTTCTACTGGTTTTGGGTTTGGATTGCTCTTGTTTTTCTATAGCCTTGTGATGCATCATTAGGATATTTATTGGAGTTTGCTGTTTTTCTAGTCACAGCTGCTTTATTGTGCCCCACAGATTCTGATTTGTTTTATTGCCAATGTCATTTCACTCTAGGAATTTCCAACCTTTCATCTCTGATTCCTTCTGTGATGCATTGATCATTCAGAAAAAATGCTATTCAATCTCCATGTGTTTATATAGTTACTGTGGTTTCTTTTGTTAATGATTTCTAGTTTCATTTCATTATCTGATAGGACGCAATAGATTACTTGAATTCTTTTGTATCTACTGAGACCTGCATTATGGCCTAAAATATTGTCTATTTTAGAGAAAGTTCTGTAGGATGCTAATAAGAGAAAAATTTATTGGATGAAAAACATTAGATATCTGTTACATCCATTAGTTCTATAGTGAAGTTTAACTCTAATATTTATTTCTTTGTAGTCTGACTGATTTGTCGTTTTATAAGCATGAGATACTGAAGTTTCTCACCATGATTGTATTGTTCTGTCTATCCTTTTATGATAAGTAGTTTTCATTTTTAAAAAATTGGGTGTGCTGCAGTGTGTTCTTGCACTAAAATAGTGATGTTTTTAGTAGGCAGATTTCTCTCTGTGGTGTGCCCCAGCTTTGGGAGTGATCCAGGATGCCAAGACAACTACTCAACCTATTCAGAGTAGTAAAGGCTGTTGTTTCAACAGTTTTCATGTCTTTCAGTAGCCTAGGAAGATGAAGGAATAGCAATGATGAATAGGCTAGGAATTAGGAGGAAGAAAAAGGAAGAAAGACCAAAAACAAAAGAAAACCCAGATAAACAAAAAAGGATGAAAGAAAGAAAAAACAGATTTGATGGCATTATTTTTATGTCTTTATTTTTTTAAAGGGTAGAATTAAATTTTATTGTCATTTATCATCAGATGGCAGTTGAATATACAGTTTCCATACTTATTTTTTTTGTAAATTAAAAAAGTAAAAGTTTTAAGCAACTGTAGTTACATTCTTCAAAAAATGTAGACTAACACATTAATGGTGCTTTCAAGCTTTTCCTTAGCCAGAAAACTCACTCACCTTCTCCCCCTTTTTAAAAACTGGAAGGTTGGCATGCACTTGACTTCGAAATCTGCAGCAGCGCCCTGACAGTCACCCACATCTATTTCAAATAACAGTACGTTGGACAGGAAAGAAAGAAAGTCTTGATCATTTTGCAAGGCCCACACCAAGGGGCTGCAAAATCAGCTGCTACAAGTTTATCTCCTGCAGCAGCCAGGGCTGCCTGAAAGGCCTCTTTACTTTCTATGTGCTGCACCATGCTGGCTGCCGGGGACCTGACAAGCTACCAAAGCAAACAATTGACGCAGATGGAAGATGCAGGACGTAGCTCCTTTAAGTCGTTGAAAGGGAAGAGAAGAAATTCTGAAAGGTTCTGTGTATGAGTGGAAAGAAAAATGAAAACAAAAGGAAATATATGTCTAGTTGCAAAATGACATACATTATCAAGTAATGAGACCTTGTTTAGCAAGATTTCTGCTCTTTCACTACTCTAGGGAAAGTGAAGGAGAAAAGTATAACATAATAGGCTAGAAAAAAATAAACATTAATGACTCAATATAGACAGCAGCAGAATGGGAATGTCTGACTGAACAATTTATATATATAAATTGTTACAATTTATATATATAAACTTGGTACAGAGTCTCACTATGCAGCTTGGACTCATAGTGATCCTCCTGGTTTCAGCCTTCCCAGCGCTGGGATTACAGCCATGCACAACCACATCTGGTCTTGGTGGCTCGCTCAGCACACCCGGGGGCAGGTCTGGCATGGAGTGTGGTACCAGGGATCGAACCCCAGTTCCTGCACTTGCCTAAGCACGTTCTTAGTCCACTGAGCTATATCACTGGCCCCTGACTCAACAGCTTAAGAGTGTTATGTTACTAAAGCGGAAAACTAAAAAAATAAAACTATATACTGATATACATGTACAAAAAGATCAAGCCTAATTATGTTCAATAAAATTCTTATAAGCAAAACTGGAAAGAGAAGGACAGAAAAAAAAATGTATATATAACAAAAAGGAAAATCAAAAAAAGAGGACTTTCCTGATCTGTTGTTTAGGATGAAAGTCCCTGAGCAGATGGCCCACGCTGCTGTCAGATCACCTCTAGTGTTCTCTAGGACCATAGATTAGGGTTGTAGAGTCCCTACCGCAGGCTCTCCAACAGGCACTCTCTCTCTCTCTCCCTCCCTCTCTTTCTCTCTCTCTCTCCCTCCCTCTCTCTCCCTTCCTCTAACACCTTCCTGCTCTCCTCTGTCTGGGATCCTAGGCTGTGTCCCTGCCTCAGCCTCCAGGACAAGCTCCACCCTTTCCTTATTTCTCTTCCTGCCCTGTTCAGCTACCAGCTATGGCAGAGCCGAGCCCTTCTGGTTCTACAACCCTTCCCCACTCTGATCTGCAATCTCAACAGCTTCTGGTACTCATGAATGTCTCTGCTGTGCCTGTGCCCAGGGAAGGAGGACAGCTGCTGAGCCAGACCACTCAAGCTGTCACTTTCTGTGCCCAACATTCTGCCACTTATGCTTTTGCCTCAGTCTCCTGTTTCTCTCTTTGGGTCACAGTTGCCTCAGTGCCCAGTGTTATGGAGGAGCAAGCCTGGGTCCGGGCTGTCTAGGTGAGCAATCACAACTTTAGTCCTACCTAAGTCCTTCATATTTTTCTCAGGCTTGAGATCCTCACAGAGCCCACAACCAAGAGTACCCTCCATAACACAAATACCTCAGTCTCCAGGTCATCCCTGAGTTCCAGAAGGAATCCCTCTGGGAACTGCCTGCACTGTGGCTGGTGGTGACTAGGGTGAGTCCAAGCTATCCCCCACTTCTCTAATGTAGTCTCACACTGTGGGTCTAATGTAGACCCACACTGCCAGCAACTCAAGTAGAAGAGACAGTTTTGCTTCTTATTCTAACTTCCCCTACTTCTGTCTTTTGCCTGTTTTCTCTCTTGTCCAGGTTGTATTCATGTAGAAGTGAGTTATTACTTGCCTGTCTAGCCATGCAACCACTAACCTGAGTCAATACCTTACAATAAACAAGAATGCTGTTTCCAGGAGCTGGGGAGATGGCTCAGTAGAATAACCACTTCCCTGGCAAGAGAAAGGGCCTGAGTTCAATCCTCAGTTCTGAAAAAAAAAAAAAAAATGCTGTTTCCTCTAGACTTCCATGATGGAATCCAATGAGAATGTTGATTCTCAAGTGAAGGTCTGAAAGAGCTCACCTTAATCTTCCCTTGTTATCATGTTGTTTGTTCATTTTCAAGTCAGCTTCTGTGATTCACAAATATCCTTGTGTATCAGGATCAGCCCAGCAGCTTGGTAACCAGGAGTCTCAGAACACATGAAGATTATGATTGCATGATTAATCCAGAGATCTAGATGCTTAACAGACATCACAGGTGACTTTCAGGCTGATGATACAGCTTTTGAAAATGACTCCTGTGAGTTCATTTGCTCTGTGAAGAATAGAGGAGTGTAGAGAAAAAAAAATGTAATGACTTGAAAATGAACGTTTTGAACAGGAAAAAAATTAGGAGTTTATATGTGAAATTGAGTGCCAGCAGGTTGAATTTCAACATCATGTACCATCTCTGCCACCTTCTAGAAGAGTTGTTGGTAGCAAATTTGGTCTTGTTTTGAGGTTGGTCTGATGTCTGACATGAAGGAAACACCTGAAATTGATTACTCTCTCAGTGCCCAGTCTCACATTTAGAGAGAATCCCTCCTAGAAAACCCTAATTGAATCTTCAGCTACTGACAACAGAAACAGGAAAGCATTACAGTATTTTCCATGTACCTGACAGCACCATGCAATGCCTGATACTTACCCCCAGACGTTCAGGAGGTGAGCTAAGTAGAGCATAAACAGAAGACCAGACGATGGGGTGAAGTCACAGCAAAGCAGAGCAAATCAGCAGCACCAGAGGAGGCGAGCTCACTCTTCCACTCAAATACAAATACATATAATTTTTCTTCTTCTTAATCAGTTTTCTTAAAGCAAAAACAGAAAGAAAAACCAGTGGTCCTTAGTTTTTTTTTATTAGCAGACCTGTGAGAATTTTGTTTAACTCCTTCAAAATTGATTTCACATGTACATGGCTTCATATGCAACAATTTTGGGGTAGTTCACAATGGCCTGAGGCTATTCTGAAGAGCCACGGACTCAGGTTCCAAATGCAGAGTAACAACTGATGGCGCTGAAGCCAAAGAAGGAAGCCCCTGTCCTTCCTGAAGCTGAAGCAAAAGCAAAAGCTTTGAGGGCCAAGAAAGCTATGCTGAAAGGCATCCAGAGCTACAAAAAGAAGAAGATACAAACATCACCCACCTTCTGCCATCCCATGACACTGCAGCGCTGGAGGCAGCACAAATACCCTTGGAAGAGCACCCCCAGGAGAAACAAGCTTGACCACTATGCCATCATCAGGTTCCCCCTGACAGAGTCAACCACGAAAAAGACTGAAGACAACAACACCCTCATATTCGTTGTGGATGTCAAAGCCAATAAGCACCAAATCAAACAAGCTGTAAAGAAGCTCTGTGACATCAATGTTGCCAAAGCCAATACCCTAAATCAGGCCTGATAGAGAGAAGAAGGCATATGTTCGACTGGCTCCTCATTATGATGCACTGGATGTTGCCAACAAAATTGGGACCATCTAAACTTAGTCCAGCTGGATAATTCTAAATATATACTTTTTTTTCCACAGTGAAAAAAAAAGAAGAAGAACTGAAGGAGATTCCATTCTCAGTTCCACAAGAGGTGCTGAGCTGCCCCAGGGTGTGCTGAGCAGACAACTGAATCCAGATGTGATGATGCACACCTGTAATCCCAGCAGTGGGGAGGCTGAAAACAGGAGGATCACTATCAGTCCAAACTGTATAGTGAGACCCTGTACCAAATACATTTTTAAAAAACTTAAGGAGAATATAGACATAGGTGATTTTCACAGGAGTGGTAGTATCTAATCTTTGTGCACTGTCCATATCATCATATAGTATGAACACAGAAACAATCTGAGGTTTGATTTTTTGTACTTAATCTTAACCTCATCATTCTGCAGCCTAGAATCTAAACTCTCATAGAATCATCTGTGTCATTTTCCTAAATCCTTAAGTATATTTTAATCAGGTGTTATATCATACTTAACACTTGTTCTATTATTTTTGAATTGCATAGACTATTTCAATGTTGCAGCTAAAATTATAGAAAATATATTTATACAAAATAATATATTTATACAAAATTGGTCTTTTCTGTTCTCAGTACTTTATTCTCAGACCCCTCGTCCCATTTTTCTTGCTTTCTTTACTTGTTCTATTTTCTGTTGTGCATACGTTTGAGGAATGCCTTTTGATGACAGTTCACGAAGAGGTAATCTTGAACTAAACAGTTTCTCAGTAATAATTTTTAAAGAATTTACAATTTATTAAGTCTTCTCATGAAAAAAGTTGCAGTCACTGCAGAATCTCTCCTCCTTCGGCTGTTCTCCAATCTCCAGCTCACTTTCTGTCAGCACCAGCGCTGGCCTTTGCAGTGTCCCTGATGTTCTTCCCTCTATTCTTGCATTCCTTCTGCTACTTTTCTGAGGTCTTTTTCTTCACATATAGATCATGCCTTTTTTTTATTGAAGAACAAATAGCAATGAGACAGTTTCAAGGCAAATTAACAGGACAGATTCGATAAATTCATACATTGCAAAATGTTTTCATAATGTATCGTACAAGGTACATACATGATATACTTACAGACATTATTATAGCAGATGTCTCTAATCAGTGAATGAAGAGAGTGTAGCTGTTTACTTATCTTATTTTTTATACCTGAATTATATCACAGATTCAATAATTAATACTTTCTACTTTGTTATCATCCTAGTGGTTGTCCATAGTGGTTTTCCAACCACTATTAGTGCAAATCTTGCTTTCCATAGAGTTATGCAGAAGCATACCATATTTATCCTAACTTTACTGTTTATACACACACATCATGATTCTTCCTTTGTATATCCCTTTTGTTGTCTAGACCTGTCAAAGATGGGCACTCCATTGTCATTAAACCAATTTAGGTGCCTGAACTCGGCGACACAATCCAACACAGTCCAGCATTCCACAATAATAGTGAGTTATCTGAAGAACTTGTTGACTAGAGCCATTTACAGCTCAACTTAAGATTATGGCCCCTCGTTATATACCTCATTTTTATACTTTTCTGCTGGATGCTTAAGACCGAGATAGAGCAAGATCTACATACCAAAACATGTAGCTGTTGTTTCTGATGAGGTCAGTGAAGTCCCATCAGGGTTTATCTTGTAATCCTGTACATTACTCCATATATCCTTTGTCTGTGTCATCCATGCGGATGAGTCACGGCCAGTGCTTATCCAGTTTGTTCTCTGTGAGAGCCTGAGAGAAAGTTTTCTCTCCATGTGACTCTCCCCAGGCACACTATAGATCATCAGTCTCTTTCCTCTGTGGCTCCATAATCTCCTTGATCAGCAAATTTGGGGCACAACTGAATTTCATGATGTGACAGTACAGGTTTTCCTGTGTCCTGAGTCTTCGCTGACTTTGAAAGGATAGGGCCAAAATGTTGGCTGGCCTTGTGGCTCTTCTATTTCTCCAATTTTGATCTGTGAACGTAGGTTGTTAACCATGCAAAAGAAAAGCTGATTAGTATTCTGCAGCATATGCTGTACAGTTTGCCCTAACTAAATTCTTTTTAGTTGTTGTACACTTCTATTTGTATTTCTTCTTTTGACTTCTTATACTAGGGAGAATATACAATATTTGCACATGTGTCTTGTTTATTTCACTTATGAGTATATGTTCAAGTGGCATCCACTTCAATATAAATGCTTCAAGTTTATCATTCTTTATAGCTGAGTAATACTCCATTATGTAGAAATACCACAACTTTTTCAACCATTCCTCATGTGATAGACATCTTGGTTGTTTCCACAATTTTGCTATCACAACTTGTGCTGCTATAATCATAGGTAGACATATATCACTATGATATAATGTTTTCAGTTCCTCTGGCAAAATTCCCAGTAGGGGAATGGGATTTCCAGTCCTACTCATTTGAGGAATCTCCACACTGATCTCCACAATGGTTGTATTAGTCTACATTCCCACCAGCAGTGGGGAAGTGCTCCCTTTTCCCCACAACCACTCCAACATTTGTTGTTGGTTGATTTCCTTATGATAGCCATTCTTTTAGGAGTCAGATGGGATCTCAGTGTTGTTTTTATTTGCAATTAATGGATGGCTAGCAATGTGGAGCATTTTTTCTTATATTTATTCACTTCTTTAATTTCGTCCTCTGAGAAGTGTAGTCATCTCAGATGCCCATTTCTGAATTGGGTCTTTAAATTTCAGGGCCCTGTTATATCTTAGTTCTTTATATATTCTAGAGAGCAGACCTTTGTCTGAGTGCTTATTAGTTAGGAATTTTCAAAATTTGTGGGTTATTTTTTCACTTTGTTGACAATTTCTTTTGACATGCAGAGACTCCTCAAGAAGAATTGATCCCAGCTGTTGATTCTTTCAAGTGTTTCCCGTGCGAATATATGTTTGTTCATGAACTCTTTACCTACCCTTATGTCTTCAAGAATTCCTTCTGCTTTCTCTTCCAAGAGATTGAGTGTTTCTGTTTTAATGCTTTAATCCATTTTGATTTTAGCTTAGTGTATGGTGATAGAGCTAGGTCAAGTTTTAGTTTTCAGCATGTAGAAAGCCATGTTTTCCAGCACCATTTGTTGAAGAGGCTATCTTTCTTCCAGTAAGCTTGTTTGGCACCTTTGTTGAAGATCAGATGGCTGAGTGTGTTTGTAGATGCCTCTGCATCGTCTTATCTATTTCATTCATCCTCAGATCTATTTTGTTGCCAATACCATGTTTTCATCACAGTAGATTTGTAGTATAATTTCAAGTCAAGAATTGTGATGCCTCCTTCCTTGTCTTTATTGGCCAAGATTGCCTTTGCTATTCTAGATCTTTTCTGGTTCCAAATAAATTTTCGAACAATTTCTTTAGGTCTGGGAGGTATGTTAGTGGCAGTTTGATAGGGACTGCATTAAATCTGTACAGCAATTTTGGGAGTATGGCCATCTTCACGATGTTCTTCCTGTCCAGGAGCAGGGAATATCTTTCCATTTCTTGAAATCCTCTATAATCTCTTTTCTTAGGGTGTTGTAATTTTCTGTGAAAAGATCTTTGACTTCCTTGTTTAAGTGAATTCCAAGGTATTTCATTTTCCGCGGGTGCTATTGTAAAAGGTATTGCTTCTATTGTTTCCCTTTCAATGTACTTATTATCTGTGTAGAGGAATGCTATTGACTTTTGAGTATTGACTTTGTATCCTGCTATACTACTGAATTTCTGTATCAATTCTAGTAGTTTCTTGGTGGAATTTTTGGGGTCTTCCAAGTAAAGTATCATGTCATCTGCAAATAGTGATAATTTAACTTCTTCTTTATCTATTCTTATTCCTTTTATTTCTCCCTCTTTTCTAATGACTGTTGCTAATGATTCCAAGACTATATTGAATAGGAGGGGTGATAAAGGACATTCTTGTCTTCTACCTGATTTAAGATTAAAAGATTTCAGTTTTTCCCCATTTAGGATTATATTAGCTTTCGGATTATCATAGATGGCTTTTATCAAGTTAAAGTAGAGTCCATCTATTCCAATTTTCTGTAGGATTTTGAACATGAATGAGTGTTGGACTTTGTCAAAAGCTTTCTCTGCATCAATTGAGATGATCATGTGGATTTTATATTTCAACCTATTAACATAGTATTTTACATTTATAGATTTTTGAATACTGAATCATCCTTGCACCCCTAGGATGAATCCTACCTGTTCTTCTTGATGATTTATTATATTCTATTTACTGGGATCTTATTGAGTATTTTTGCGTCTATGTTCATGAGGGAGATTGGCCTGTAGTTCTCCTTTTTAGTTGTGTTATTCTCTGGTTTTGGATCAGTATAATACTTGCCTCCAGATATGATTCTGGGAGGACTGCTTCCTTTTCAATTTCATTGAAGAGTTTGAGGAGCGTAGGGATTATATCTTCTATAAATTTCTTGTAGAATTCATCTGTGAATCCATCAGGACCTGGACTTTTCTTTGTCAGTGGGCTTTTTATTACATTTCGTATTTCATTGGCTGTTATTGGCTTATTGAGAGTTGTTCTATCTTCTTGGTTCTGTTTTGGTAATTTGTACCTTTCTAGGAATCTGTCCATTTCAACTGTGTCTTCTATTCAGTGAGCATAAAGATTCTCAAAGTAGCTATTGACAATCTTCTGAATTTCCACTAGGTCTGTGGTGATTTCACCTTTTTCGTTTCTTATTGCTTGTATTTTAATTTTTTCTTTCCTCTTTTTGATGAGGTTGGCTAGAGGCTTATCAACTTTATTTAGTTTTTCAAAGAACCAACTTTTTGATTTGTGGATTCTTTGAACTGTTTTTTTCATCTCAATTGAGTTAATTTCTGCTCTAATCTTCATGATTTCTTCCCATCTTTGCGCTCTGGGATTCTTTTGCTCTTCTTTTTCTAGATGTCAGAGGTGCAACATTAGGGTGTTTATTTGTTCCCGTTCTTTTTTCCTAATGTGTGAGTTCATAGCTATGATTTTCCCTCTAAGAACTGCTTTCATCGCACCTGATAGATTCCGGTAAGTTGGTCTTGAATTTTCATTGAATTGCTGATATTGTTGAATTTCTTGTTTAGTTTCTTCTGTGACCCATTGATTGCTGAGTAGGGTATTGTTTAATTTCCATGAATTTAGAGGGTTTTGCTGGTTTCTTTTGTCATTTAGTTCCAGTTTCATTGTACTGTTGTCAGATAATATGCATGGGATAATTTCTGTTTTCTTGTATATGCTTAAGCATGACTTATGGACTAGTATGTGGTCTGTTTTAGAAAGTGACCCATGTGCAGCTAAAAAAAATATGTATTCAGCTGTAGTTGGGTGGAACATTCTGTATATGTCAACCAGATACATTTGTTCCAAGCTATGGTTCAGTTCAGCTACTTCTTTGCTAATTTTTTATGTGGTTGACCTATATTTTTGAGATAAGGGGGTGTTAAGGTCTCCTGTTAAGACTGTGGTCTTAGATATTAGGTTTTTCATGTCCATTAAGATTACATAGTTGGGTGCTTCTGTATTTGGTGCATACATATTTATGAGTGTTACCTCTTACTCTTGAATTTTTCCCCGAACCAATATATAGTGGCCTTCTTTATGTCATTTGATCCTTCTTGGTTTGAAGTTGAGACTGTCTGAAAACAGAATTGCTACTCTTGCTTTTTTCTGAGGTTCTGGGGCATGTAGTATTGTTTTCCATCCTTTTACTTTGAGCCTATGAATGTCCTTTTGAGTTAAGTGTGTTTCTTGTATGCAGCATATTGTTGGATTTTGTTTTCTACTCCACTGTGCCAGTCTATTTCTCTTAATTGGAGAATTGAGTCTGTTTACATTGATGGTTGTAATTGAAATGTGTTGACTTATGTTTGTCATGATATTTACCTGCTGTTGTTTACTCCTTTCTATCCACTGTTTAATTCTCTGTCCTATTTAGTGGGTTCCTTCCGTTCTCATTTGTGGAGTTCTGGTTATTGTGGTCTCTCTCTAGAACATCTTTCAGTAGCCTGTTTAAGGATGGCTTTGTCATCATGAAATTCTTTAGTTGTTCTTTGTCATGGAAGTATTTCACTTTTCCATCAAACTTGAAAGGGAGTTTTTCAGAGTATAATAGTCTGGGCTGGAATTTGTTTTTGTACAGGACTTGAAGAACTCTGCTCCATGCTGTCCTTGCCTTCATGGTTTGTGTAGAGCAATCGGCTGTAATTCTGATGGGTTTTCCTTTGAATGTGATCTGCTTCTTCTCTCTAGCAGCTTTCAGTATATTATTGTGTTAGATTTCTGGGATCTCTACTATAATATGTCTCGGTGTGTTTTTACTTGGGTTGAAGTTATTTGGTGTTCTGTATGCTTCGGTTACCTGAATGTTGGATTGTTTCCTCATATTTGAGAAGTTTTCTGTGATAACTTTTGCCCATTTTATTTTTATATCATTTGTATTGACTCCTTCATTCTCATTGATGCCAATTAATCTCTCATTGTTCATCCTGGCGTCATCTTGCAGGTGATGGATTATTTTTTACTGCATTCTCATTGTTTTTAAGAGCTCCTTTCTCACCTTTTCACTAGCTGCACCAGCATCCTAGAGATCTGAATCTGTCTTCACTTTCACTCAAACGGTTTTGTAGACTCATGATTGATATTTTTAGTTCTTCTATATTTCTTTGACTCTGCTTCATGCATTCTATTTCTTTTCTGTATTGCTTATTCTAGGAACCCGTCATATTTCTGATCTCCTCTATTTTTTTTATCCATGTCTCCTTTAGAGGTAGCTATTAATTCTTTTTCTGCAGAGTTTCTTCCAAATTGGGTTTCCTCTGTATATTTCTGGAATTGTTTCTATATTTCAGATGCTATAATTTCAAAGAACTCTTTTTCATTTCAGAAATTATTTCTACTTGGAGTTCCTCATGACCTTCCTTCTGTTGTTTCTTTGCTTCCGACACTGTTAATTCATACATTTTCAGCTGGAATAGTGTTCTCTGCACTTGTTCTGGGTGAGCATTGGGTTTCCTTCAGATGTTTCTGGATTTGATTCTTTATTTCAGATGCTATGTATTCAAATATATTTCTTTGTTTCAGGCATTAATTCTTGTCTGAGTTCCTCTATACCTTTCTGCTGTTGTTCCTTTGCTTCCATCTCTGTTAATTCATTCATTTCAGCTGAGCTAGTGTCCTCTTCTACACTTATTGGTAGACTCGACTGAGATTGCATTTTTCTCCGTGTCTTTGTCATTTTGTGTAGTGCTGGCCTCTGACCTTTGGTGTAGAGCTTCGGTGCAGCTATAGCCTTAGCATGTAATGAGATTCGGGTGCCAGTTTATTAAGTTTGAGATTATCCAGTTATGCTTGGCCTGAATCTAGCTGTTGTGTTCAGTTCCTTTTTGCTGTAGCTTCTGTGGTTCCCCTCTTTTGGGTCCCTGGTTAGGGGAGCACTCAGGGGCACAGAAGCTCTCCCTTACACTCAGGCTGGGCGGGGGTGGATGGAATGCCAGGAGAGTCACCAAAAGTTCTGGCTCCTGTGGCAGGTTTGGGGGCAGTGGCTCCAGGGAGTTCCAGGCAGGTCTGTCTGTGGTGTCTCAGGCAGGTCTCTGGCTACTATCTCTTAGGGCCTGAGGCTCTGGATAGTGCAGAGCTCAGACTCACCACACATTCACTGAACTTTGATGCCCAGGGAGTCAGAAATTCCCACCTGCTCGGCGGCGGTGTTTGGGTCAGAGGCTCTGAAGAGTTGCTGGCGAGTGGGCCCTGAAGTCTCAGACCAGTCGCTCGCTCAGAGGGCTTGGGGACAGGGATCTGGGTAGCAAGGCGCACGTGGGAAGGAGCCAAAGGCTCTCCCTCAGACTCACCACACACTCACTTATCAGGGAAGCTGGGCGAGTCATGCAAATTCCCACTCACTCGGTGGGCATGGGGTTGGGATCTAGGAGCAAATTCCCACTCACTCGGTGGGCATGGGGTTGGGATCTAGGAGCTAGAGTTGGCCTTTTTTTTGTGTGTGTGTGGAACTGAGGATCGCATTCAGGCTCTATAGGCCGTGTCTTGCAAATCTGTAGTGTGTTTGGGCTCATTTTTCTTCACATAATCATAAATCACGCCAAAGCCAGTCATCTTACCACCACCAAAATGGGTTCAGAATCCAAACACAAAAATGTCACCAGGTGTGGTCTTGTACATTTTGGCGAGTTTTTCCCAAATTTCTGTCTCAGGTACCAAATTGCTCTCCCAAGGTGAATGATATCAACGACCATTTGTTTCCTTTGAAGAAGTCAGTTGGTCATGAACTTCCGGGTTCAGATAGTTGCTGTGTCATTCATGATGGCAACAGATCCTTAGACAGCCAGGGAAGAAAAGAGATCATGTGTAATTATTTTATGTGTGATGTATTTTAGCTTAATTTGGGGGCCTTGTTTCTAATTTTATGTAATTCATGTTTTCTTTCATCTTTCTGAGAAGTCTGTCAAGACTAGGTAGCTTAAAACTCTTGTGCTATTAAATTTGAATAGACTTAATTATAAAATTTAGATCAGGATAGCTTTCACACACAGCTATCATTTCAAATATCTATAGTAGATTGGCTTTATTTTAAAAATCCTGTCACTATAATTAATGACCAAGCATATTGCAAAGATTGTGAAATCCTTAAAATAGACTCCATTCTTCTTTAAAACCAGCTCTTCCTTCTTTCTTTGAGTAATTTACTCAATCTGAAGATAATGTAGATGGTTAAAATTTTTCAAATTTAAGTAGCATTGGTCCTTAAGAAATATCTCTCTTTTCCACCAAAAAAGTACTTCAATTGCTTAATTTACATCTAATAATGTATTTGTCTCAATTGTTATTTGTTCAGAGTTGTAAGTTATGAGAACATCAACAAAAATGACTACTATACTATTAGTCAAAAGGCAGTGACCCATGTTTACAATAATGACATCGAATATATCGAAATTGATCGATGGGAACAGGAGTATCTGTATCACAGAGAGCTTACTAAGATCCCCATATTTGCGCTTTTCCGGAAATGGAAGGCTTTTAATGTGTGGAAGAAGAATGTTCGCTCCAAGAAAATCACGGCGTGTCGCGATTCTCTACAAAAAAATCTGTTCATCGTTAATCCTGTATGTATTTATTTTTCATATTTTAAAAGAATTACAAAAAAAGAAATTGTGGTTCTATTACAGATGTTTATGTAGAGACTGTCCCTGAAGTAGGATTGTTTAAGGAATTTGAGTTTCTTCCTGTCTTGTCATTTAGGAGCCTGGCAATGAGGCAATGTCTCTGCAGTGTCAGTGAGGGTTGCAAAAGTGTAGGCCTTGCACGGGACCTCTGTGATTAGAACAACCTAAGGGCTTGAGCTTTGTGGTCTTCTCTGTTGCTGATCGCCTTTAAACACAAAAGCAATCAACAACAGACTAGGTGGAAATCCTGATACCTCTTGTCTCGTCTTTAGGACACTCAGGACACTGTGGTTCTAATGCATGGTGGGTGTGTTTTCACAGCCTATGTGTGCTTCTGCCATGGATTCAAACAGGGGAGATTTTTATATTTCCATTGAATGATGGAGTGATCATAGAAAATGAACAGTTAAAAGCACACATGGCCATATATAAGCTCTACTCATTGAATTTCAACTAGCATTAAGAGGTTTCTACTTGGCTCCTTGGAAAGAACTGATATTATTGTTACTGTCATGCACAGAGAACTGTCTTCAGCTGTCTATTTCCATGGCATTGAGTCACAGCCTTCCATGTCTGAGGCCTCAAATTTATTATGTACTTGTCATTTCCTTCATGTTGCTATGGTAATACGAAAAACTTTTATCAACATGTCAGTTATTAAATAAAATAATATCCATGGGCTATGGTAAACATCGATATTAGTGCCAAACAAATATGGAAGATGTCCCACCACAAATCATCCGTACCACTGAGCCTTCTCATCTGTAAAAAAACAACCCCACCTTCTTGACATCAAATGCAACCCTTTAATTTTATTCTTTTGTCTGAACATGTTTTCATTTCAATTGAGCATATCCCTAGGAATTGGATTGCTTGGTCATAAATAATTCTATGTTTAAACCTTTTGAAGAAATAATGCAACAGTTTTTCAAAACAACTTACTGAGGCTGGGGGAATAGCTCAGTGGCACAGCATCTGCCCGGTATGCACAAGGTCCTGAGTTTGATTCCCAGTACAAAAAAAAATTGTTGCTACTGAGAACTTAAAGTCAAATTTAGCTTTGTTCTATGTTATATCCTCTTAGATTAATAAGTGGCCCATCTAGTACCATTATTACTGGGTTACCTTCTTTGTGTTACCTTAATGTAACACAAAGAATCTTGTAGTAGCCACTCGCCAAAACTAAGACAGTGCCAGTTTTCTGCTTCATGCCTCCAGTTTCATCCATTAAGTAACTAAATGATATGCATGTCTTTTCAAAGTGAAGAGAAAGGAATTTAGGTGAATTACATCCAGTAATTCAAAGAATGCTTTAGAAAAAGTTTCAGAAGAGTTCCTACTTAATATGTGCATTGCTAGATTGGCTCTTTAACATATAGCAGTTTGTCACCCTTAACCATTTTTGCTTTCTGCATATTTTATATTTTTAAATTACAAGCTTTTTAGCTAAATAATGATAGTCTTATTTCCCTTTAGTATTTGCGACCAGCTCTTCTTAAAATAAGTGAATTGTGTTATCAAATCAGCTTCATGGGACTCTGTTCTATTGAAAAATGTCACACTTACACGCTGCAGGAATTTAAGGCAGCACAACTCATACGTCTAGAGGAGGTAAGGAACTCTGTAATGATGAAACTTATTTTCCTGTTATCGACACTTTGTTGTCACTAACTATACACGTTCATCTATGTCTAGGTGACAGAACTCCTAGAAGAATTTCGAAACATGTCAAAAGAGGTGGTCAGAAAAGCTTGTCGACTTGCTCTGCGTGCTGTAGGATTTATTCCTGATGACTGTGCATTTGAACCTGAGGAGGGTACGGAGGGCAGAGACCATGGCTGTATCAGAGTAGCAGCTTCCTAAAAGATCCACTCTTCTTTATTCTACTTAGGCTTATATAATTATCCCCTTTCTCAACTGTTCCACACTTCTGCTGGATGTTCTAAGTTCAGTGCATACTGTGGGATAGGAAAACCCAGTAAATACTGTATTTTTTGCTTTCCTCTACTTGTGTAGAGTGTTTCTAAACTGTACACAGAATTTTGATTCAGAGAAATTCTATAGTGGACTCAGGGCCTGCTTAAAAGTAAGACAATCCTGCTAGTACAGACGATCGGTTTATTACAGTTAAGGGACTGGATGACTGTCTGGTTTGGTCAGGGTGGGCTGGACTCTGAAAGATGACACACATGCCAGTGGAAAGAAGGTAGAAGTGTTCCTAGAAAAAGATAGCATGATCTGTGGATCAACTCCCATCAATGAGAATGTCAGTGGACAGTCTTCAGTCTTTTCATGAGCAGAATTCCATCACTGGAAATTTTTTTAGGTAACTGGGCTGTCTTCTAAGGCTTCAAATGCTTCATGTACCAAAGGATTTTGTTATTTTTAAGTTTGATTTTTTTCTTTGAACTTATATTGAAAGAAATGAAATTTTTACCCAAGGATTCTTACCGTGATTCTGTTGTTCTTAGATTTTGATAGAGCAATGAAAGTTGAAATGCCATTTGAGACACCCACTTATGGAGACTCTGAGAAAATGACATACACGGAACAGGCTAGCAAGAGGCATCACTGCATGAGACTCACGTGGTAAGTGGTTTCTCTTTCTTTCAAGAAAAATGAGAGCACCTGCCTTTTTCACACTCATTAAAAAGTAAAAGCTAGATGTAAATTTGCATGACCAGAGTAAATTATCACTCTGTGTGTACAAATATCATGTGCTAGCTTGAATATACCAAATAAAACCAATAATAGAATTATTTCTAGAAATAATGTCTCATTTTTAAAATTCAAGTCCTTTGTCACAAGGTTCGCTAATAGTGATAAGGATTTTAGGATGTGGTGACCCAAATCCCACCCCATTAACGGCGACCCACAGAGCAGCTGCAAGAACAGGAAGGCTAGGGGACACTGAAGTGCAGGTGCAAAGCCCAGAGCCCCTGTTTGGTCACTAAGGCCTTATTTCCTTCTGGCTCAGCCTGGAGTACACACACCTGCAGGAGGGCAGGCTATGCTGAGAAACCAGGGACAGAGGTCTGAGGACCTCCTCAGGTTGCCAGAGAGAGGGTGCGCTGCACCCTTCTGACCACAAAAGAGGTGTGACCACAAAATAATAATTTGTTATCATTTATTACCTAGCAAAATTTTATCCTTGTACCATTAGAATGCAAATTACAAAGGTTCTGTAAAGCACCTTTGCAAAAAAAATCTTACAGCCAGCTGCAAAGTCTCACCCCTTTTGCCCCTCCATCAGACCACCGGAAGCCAGTGAGGAAACTTTTCTCCTTGGGCCTCACTAGGGGACTCTCAATGATTAGAAATAGCTCTGTCCCCTGCTCTCAGAGTCTAGATTTTCCATCATTCTAAAACCTCATGAAGGGCCAGCCAAATAGCTCAGTGGATTAAAGCACCTGCAAGCAGGCACAGGGGCTAGGGGCTCGATCCCTGAGCCTGCCTATGCTGGCCCCATCCCTGGAACACACTGAGAGGTAATTAAGACTGAGAGTGGTGGCACACACCTCAGCTCTTGGAAGGCTGTAAACAGGAAGATTTCTATGAGTCAAATCTACTAGTGAGACCCTGAACACCCTGTAGACCCTTCCCTAAAATACAAAAAATAAAGAATAAAAAATAAACTTCATGGTTACATATAACTCTTGCAAACAAAACTACCAAATGTGATATGGAAAACTATAAAACTAAAAACCATCATGTATTATTATTCAGTGTTAATTCACTTAATACAGCAACTAAAACCACCTATTCAGTAAACCTTAAATACAGAGTAGTTTATATGAAATGTCAGCATAGTTTATTGAAATTCTCAGTGTAGCAACAGATGGCAGTGAAATAGTCTCTAAGACCACTAAGATGTGCTAGAGACCCCAAGCGCTGTGTGAACAGAAGAAAAAATTTCTTCTAAATGTTTTGCCATCTCCACCTGCATTCTAATCACTCAAGGAAGCCCAAAATACAAACCTTTGCACTAACAATTTCTGCCAAACAGCAGGATTTGTTATTATTTATTCCCTAGCAAAATTTTATACTTGTACCATTAGAATGCAAATTACAGATGTATATGTATGGAAGGTTCTGTAAAGCACCTTTGCAAAAAAAATCTTATAGCCCTTGACAGGATGAGCTAGGTGGGTTTCTTTGACAATTGTATTGCTCATACATATCCTATCAAAGAGTTGGAACACCTGAGAAAATTAATGTAGTGTGTTTGAATATAGTTGTGCTTTAAAAGGAAGAATGCCTAAGAAAAGTCTTCTGAACAGCAAATCTGTGCAATTGTAACACAATTAAATCAAAAAGCAAAAAGAAATGATGATATCTTGAAATTTATTCACCGTAGAGTCACTAGCAGAAATTTTCATGGAAAACTGAGACAGTGTATGCTCTTCCTTTTCCAGTTTTATCCGCCTAAATGACTATCTCATTGAGAACACCCTGCATGTCTTAACCGTGAATTCTGCTAGCGCTCTTCTGAATTACCTCACTGACAAAATAAAACGGACACCTTCCGCAGATATCATTCAGAAATGGGTTACTGAAGAGAAGCCTGAAGCCACTGACAAAAAGGTATACTCAGATAAAATTAAACTTCACCAGTGAGTGTTTATTGAGGAGAGCTTAGGATGAGTTATCTCTCTTGGAGAAATAGCAGCATTTTATTTAAATATATTTCTGTTGGGCCATTAGTTATTACATTATTGGTATTATTTCTATTAAGTGTATCAACTCCATTTCTATTTAAATATGATCAACTGTGTCTGCCACAGGCATTCTTAATGTATTTTCTCAGCTTATTGTTTGCCTTTCTATTGTATTGATAGTACTTTCATAAGGAAAGACAGCTTATATTGCTATGTCACCTTTTAGTATGTGCATTTTTTCTTGCTATAGAATCATACTCTGATAGACTTTCTATGTGCCAAGATTATCAGCCAATTGCATAAGCTTAACTGTGTATGTCTTTGTGTCATATCTTGGTACATGGGTCTTGGTAACACTGCAATTGTGCTGTTTCAGGGGGCTCCTGTGGTGGAAAAGCAGGAAGAAGATGAGTCTCTTATCCCCATGTTTCTCACAGAGCTGACTCTGACCATCCAGTCCCTGCTCTTTGAGCCTTCCATGGAAGACTTTCTGGTATGTGCTTCTTCGTGCAATATCCATGCAACGGCTTTGCTATCAGATAGCTGGCAGGGTTACAGTCATCACTTCTCCAAAAGGAGCATGAGAAAGAGAGAAAACATTGTTCTCTCATATCCTTACCTCTGCCCATAAGCAATCTGAAAGGTTAGCACGATAACTTTAGCTTGAGCACACCAAGGCTTTGACAAGGACACACTCTACCCAGACTGCAGAATTGACTGTCGGCATCCCACTAATGAGAACCCAGTAAATCACTCTGTCGTAGACATCATTTTTGACATCTTTTTAAAAGCATGATGCAACTGAGAGAATTTTATTGTTTTAGTTACTTATTGCTCTTAAACCTTTTAGCAGCTTAAAACAGTCACCTGGCTCCCTTTCTGTAGGTCAGGAGTCTAATGCTTGCTACCTAGCTTCACTTCTGCTTCACAGCCTCCCCAGGTGTCAGCTGGTCCTGGCTTATGGCAGGCTTGACCAGAAAGGATGCTCTTCTGAGTTCTCTAGTTTGCTAAAAGAATACAGGTCTGTGCACTTAAGAACTGATGTCTCTGTTTTCTTCAGGATGTCAGCCTGGGATGACCAATAGGTCCTAGAAGTACTCCATGAGCCCTCGCCGTATGGCATGCTTTATAGGCAGTTTAAAATATGGCTAATTGGCCAACCAGATAACTCAGCAGACTAAAGCACTTTCTTAGGCAGAGCTCAGGGACTGGGGTTTGATCCCTGGCACTACATGCTATGCTGGCCCTGTGATTGAGACTGGGTGTGGTGGTGCGTGCCTGTAATCCCAGCCCTTGGGAGGCTGAAATCAGGAGGAACACTACGAGCCCAAACTGTGTTCTGAGACCCTGTACATCCTGTGATAAATACATTAAAAAAAAAAAAAAACCACATGGCTATTATGTCTTCAAAGGCTGCTGGAGCATTTCCTTGAGGGTGGGCCCAATCCCTTTTTGAACCGTTTTCCCCTAATTCAATCAAGATCAACTAGGGAGAAGCACCATTTGAATTAACTCAGAGTGAACTCATTTGGAACCTTGTTTCTACATGCAAAATCCTTCCTCCTTTGCCATATGTAGCCTCACCACAGGCATGACGTCCCATCATCTTCACAGCAGGGGATTGTGATGGTGCGTATAGAGGAGCAGGGGCCTTCGGGGCTCCTCGTTATTCTGTCTACCACATGGGTTTACGTGTATATAGATTAATAAACCAGAGCCTATATTTTCTGTTTTTAGCTAGTACACTGTAGCACAAGACCAAAATCAGGATCCCTAGATTTCAGTCCCGACTTTACAATTAATAAGCTATTTGGTCATGGAGGGAAAATCACTTACCTCTCTGGGGCTTGGTTTTTGCATTTGTAAGAATACACATGAGTTCCAGAGCCAACTCCTGTTCCGTCAGTCTATGATTCTGTAATGTACAAGACTGCTCATTTTAAGACATTTCCACTGACAGCCAGACTACCAAGCTTCCAGTGATGGGCACCTCATCCAGTAACTCCCAAGCAGAGAACTGCTGGGCTGCGGTGGCATCTCCTGACCACAAACCCATGTGCTTCACATGAGATGCACAAAGTAAGATCAAAATGTAAGGTGAATGTCAAAAACATTTCTTATGGTTAAAAAGTACACTGTCACCAGTCTTCCTCAGAGTACTCCTCACTTCTAACACATTTATCATTCTCACCACTTTCTGAGGCAATTCTGGAAGTTTTTTGGGGGGTGTGTCTTTAAAGTGTGAGATCCAAGGACGCACTGGTGAGTGTGAATGCCACTGCCGAGTGCCAGCTGATAGAAAAGCAAGCTCCATGTGTCCTCACCCGCATTCACCGAGTCTGGCCCTGTGCTACTGCCGGCTCTTTCCCAAAGCCACAGTGACCAGGACAGGTAAACGCTGTGAATGGATGCAGTGTCAAAGCAGGCGCAACAGCAAGTCTAGAGGCTCATGAAGAAAGGCTTTCAGGACTGCTTCACAAAGTGGCAAAGACTGTGGATAAGTATATTTAATTCCAAGGGGAGTATTTTGCACAGATTAATGGTAATATGTCTTACCATTAATCTGTGCAAAATATGCTTATTTTTTTGAAAAATTAAAATTCACCATATTCTTCTTTGGTGCCCCGTGACATGAGGAAGGCTCTCCCACAGGCAGTTGGATGTGTTTTGCATCCAAATGACAGGACTCAAACACCCCACATCCTTCTCATTTCCTGTGGTAGGGCTCTGCTCCACATGTGCAGATTGTTAATTCCTTCTCAGTAAAATCAGCGTACAAGATTTTACTAGTGCTTAGTTCACATTTCACATATGGATCGCATCACAATGTGCTGCAATTTTTTCAATCTGCCTCTTTCTTGATTAGAAAATGTGTGTCTCGAAAGCAGGACTCTGTCTTCTGATTTGTCGCACACTCTGAGGCAACACGACACCTGGCCTGGTTGAATAAGTTTTTCTTTTTAGCATTTCAGAACATTCAGAAAACATTCATACATATAATCATCCACATATTTACATTTATGTTAATTCTTTTCTTTCTAACAGGATGGCATTTCAGGTGCAATTAACCACTTTCAAAACAGTGTGCTATCAGTTCCTAAACTGGTGCCTGACTGGTATTTTGACGCTTTCACCAGCCCTTATATTAACAACAAACGTGAGGAAAAAACCTGCGGATCGGGGCCGAGCTTATCAGCTGTGTTTGACGATGACAAGAATTTTCACACAATTGTCTTTCAAATAAAGGTATATTTCCCTTAAAACTATTTCATAACATTCTCAAGTTTTAAGAAATTGATGGGGGCCGGCAGTATAGCTCAGCGGACTAAAAGCTTGCATAGGTAAACACAGGGACTAGGGTTCGATCCCTGGTTCCCTATGCTGCCTCGACTTCATAAACATGTGCGGTGCCCAGCCCGGCCCCGCCCCCGGTGGGTGCGCCGCCCGGCCCCGCCTGCAACCCGGGGGCGGTGACACGCGCCTGTGGAACCACAGCAAAAAAAAAAAAAAAAAAGAAGAAAAGAAATTGGTGGAGGCTGGCAAGATAGCTCAGAAGACTAAAGCACCTGCTTAGGCAAGCTTAGGCAAAAGCAGAGACCTTGGTTCCCCGGCACCACATGCCACACCAGCCCCGCCCCCAGGGCAGGCTGTGCTGGCCAGAGTCCAGGCATAGTGATGCATGCCTGTAATCCT
Organism: Ctenomys sociabilis; assembly: GCA_004027165.1. NCBI lineage: Eukaryota > Metazoa > Chordata > Mammalia > Rodentia > Ctenomyidae > Ctenomys > Ctenomys sociabilis. The sequence continues at coordinate 26,661 of PVKA01007532.1, read as the reverse complement.
AGCTCTGGGGAGCTGAAAGCAGAAGGATCACCACAAATCCAAACTGCATAGTGAGAGCCTGTAACAACCAAATACATTTAGAAAGAATGAAAGAAAGTAGGGCCGGCCAAATAGCTCAGCAAATTAAAGCAACTGCAAGCAGGCGCAGGGCCCGGTTTCAACCCCTGGGCCTGCTGTACCAGCCCTGTCCCCAGGGCATGCTGAGATGTAGATTGAGACCGGGCGTAGTGGCACCCACCTATAATCCCAGCTCTTGGGAGGCTGTAAACAGGCAGATCACCACAAGTCCGATCTAGTAGTGAGACCCTGAACACCCTGTAGACCCTTCCCTAAAATACAAAAAAAGAAAACAAAAAGAAATTGAGAAATGTTTTTTTCCTTGCCTTATCTTAAAATGTTCTATTTATGAAAATTGGAATGCACCTAATATCTAAATGGTAAAATATGGTCATAATATTGGGACCTGAAAGTGTCCTGTTAAGCAAGAGATAACTTTTTAAAAGCATTACGAATATCTGGCAAACCAACCCATTTGTTTGTGATTCTAAAGTAGTAGTAATTACCACCGGAAATGCTGAGACACAAGAAAAACTTGGTTGAGTTAGCAGCTAGCATAATCTTTTTACTAAAGCTACATTTATTCATATTTTATGATTTATTAAAATACAGTTTAATTACTTGAGGCTCAGTAGAAAAAAATGTGATGATGTCTATCCATAATCCTTCAAATGTAAGCACTACTCAAAAAGTACTTGAAGACTGTGGAAATAGTTTTGCACATACCCAGGCTTCTAGCTTGAGCACTCCAATTTAAGCTGAAAACATCACTCTCCGGTCTTCAGGAGATGGATGTGAGAAGGGAAAGGAGAGTGCTACTCTGGCTTTGACTTTTTCCTGGATCTTGGGTAACCCCCTTGGCTGCATGGAAAACAGGCATGTGGCCCCCAATGTGTCTGTTGTCACCTTTTCTCCTTGGCACCTTGGTGCTATCATAATTTTCCAACTTAAAATTTGCCTATTTTGTCATTCACAGATATCCTTTATACACACACTCCTAAGTAACTTAAAATTAGCCTAGTGTCTGAATCTGTTCATTTCATGCAGATATCATTGGAAATAACCTGGTCTGATTTAATTTTTTAAATTATTTGAATTGTACAACTTTATGGGGTATGATGTGATATTTCTATACTTATATAAGAATTTAATGGTCAAATCTGGCTAGTTAATATTTTTATCTCCTTACATGTTTTTTAAATATTTGAATAATGTATATTTATATATATATATTTATATAGAACAGTATATTTCAATACATGAATACAATAGAAACTTTCAAATCAGGATAATGTTCATGATATGATTTTAAAGGTAAACACAATATATTCCATCTTCTGCCCTTTTCTACACATGAATATAGTGAAGTTCTTATTTCTAACTGCATTATTTTATTTTATTTTATTTTTATTTATTTATTTTTTTTTTTTTTTTTTTTTTTTTTTTTTTTTTTTTTTTTTTTTTTTTTTTTTTTTTTTTTTTTTTTTTTTTTTTTTTTTTTTTTTTTTTTTTTTTTTTTTTTTTTTTTTTTTTTGTCTTTTTGAGACAGGGTCTCACTATGCAGTTCAGGCTAGCCTTAAGCTCACTTTGTAGCTCAGGCTGGTCTCCAGCTCGCAACAATCCTCCTGCCTCAGCCTCCCGAGTGCTGGGATTACAGGCATGCGCCACCATGCCCAGCTAACTGCATTATTTTAAATAATGAATTCAAAATTTATGAGCTTCCACCATCTTACTCTGTCTTTCTTTTATAATTTTGACTTTGCAAACCAGTTTTATTCTACCTAGGTTCTAATTCCAAATTTTCCTTGTTATACTTTATTTTTCTAATTTTTAAATTAATTTTATTGAGAAAGAAATAGCAATGAGACAGCTTCAAGACCGATCAGTAAGATTGTATTAGTTACAATAATTAATACATTGCATATTGTTGTCTTCATAGTAGTTAATCATGGTACAAGATATAGACATGATTTATTGTCTAACACATTAGTACAAATCTTTATTCTCATTGAACTAAGAAAAAGTAGCTGTATCTAACCTAATTTGTATATACAGGTATATATATATATATATATATATATATATTTTTTTTTTTTTTTTTTTCCACTATAAAATGGTCCTTCATTTATATCCCCCTTTTTTGTTCAGTTTTGTCAGGAATGGGTGTTCCATTGCCATTCAAATATTGTAGCTGTGTGAATTCAAAATTTTCTATTTAAGGAGATTCCGTAACCACAGAGGAAAGTGATCAACAATGTAGAGTTGCCTAAGGAGAGTCATCTAGAGAAAAAACATTCTCTCAGGCTTTCACAGAGAGCAAATTGGTCAAGCAATGGCCATGACTCATCCACATGGCTGACACTGACAAATGATCTACAAACTGCTTTACATGGTTTCAGGGTAAATCCTGAGGGGATTTGACTGACCTTGTCAGATACAAAAGTTACATTTTTTGTTATATAGGTCTTGCTTTATCTTCGTCTTAACCATCCAACAGAAAAGCATGAACACGAGGTATAAAACACAAAGCCCTATTAATATACTGAGCTATAAAAGACTCAAGTGAACAACTTCTGACATCACCAGTCCTACGGAAAACCCACTAATATTTTTTTAATTAGTACATATTGTAGTTCTCTCTCTCTCTCTCTCTCTCTCTCTCTCTCTTTCTCTCTCTCTCTGTCTCTGTCTCTCTCTCTCTCTCTCTTCTGGGGACCTCACACTTGCCAGGAAGGCACGTACACCTCTGAGCTCTATCCCTGGCCCCACGCAGTAGTTCATAATGTTTACATTCCTTGTGGAGAGTCAGTACATAATGTTAATTAATACTTAATACTTAAGGAATTAATACTTTGTTCCTCAATAATGCCGAAATTTTTTCATTCCCTTTCCTTTCCCTCCACCTCCCTCTTTTTTTTTTTTTTTTTTTTTTTTTTTTTTTTGTGGTGGAACCAGGGATTGAACTCAGGCCTTTGCACTTGCCAGGGAAGCACTTATTCCACTGAGCCATCTCCCAGCTCTCGGGAGGCTGTAAACAGGCAGGTCAGTCTGATCGAATAGTGAGACCCTGAACACCCTAGTGACCCTTCCCTAAAACACAGAAATAAATAATAAACAATAAAATAAAACCACAGCAAAAAGAAAGTCCACCTTGTGCCCAAAAATAATTTTTGGAAAATTTTAGTAGAACAGAGAATGAATTATAGAAAAGAAATTTAAACAGTCAAGTATTCAAGATGTGTCACTTTTGGAGAAGCAAATAAGACTTAAAAGAAAGAATAGTCATTATTCGAGTACATGGTGAAGTCTGGGAAATGAAGCTACTGGTGAAAATGTAAGATTTGCAGGACAAATAAAAAATGAAGACTCAGAAAGCTCCCAGCTCTCTCTGCACCATGATAACACACAATGGGCACCTACCGTTCCACCCCAGGGGAGAATGCCCTTGAGCTACAGACTTCATAAGTCACTTCAGACCTGGAGCTGAAGAAATAAAAGCAGACTGCATGTAATAAGGAGAAAACAGACAGTTTTATCAATTTATCAAGTTGAGACATTTGATAAATATTCTTCTTCCCATCCCAAGCAACGATTAGCAAAGGCAACATGAAAAAGCGTATTATCCAATAGCTCAGCAGAATAACTGCCGGCTGAGTCAAGCGTAGGGGCCAGGGTTTGATGCCTGGCAGCACACCTTACCGGTCCCATGCAGAGGTGCACTGAGCCAGCAACTGAGTCCTGGAGCGGTGGCGCACGCCTATATCCCAGTGTTGGGGAGGCTGAAAGCAGGAAGATCACTGTGAGCTCAAGCTGTGTAATGAGACCCTGTACAAAATACAAAAAAAAAGTGAATTATCCTTTAAATAAGTGCTTATTTATCCAGAAAAAAATATTGAATGTAAAACAAAATTACATAATCCCCAACAAAAAATAAAACTAGAAGAAAGTTTGTGTTCAGAGAAATTACAAGAAAAAGAATGACTTAGAAAAAGATAGGGATTTGGGGAGATAGCTCAGTGGCATAAGCTCCTGGCAAGCCCAAGGTCCTGAGTTTGATCCCTGTTACATAAGAAAAAAGAAAAAGGAAAAAAAAAATAGAGAAAAACCAAGGAAATGAAAATAAGATAAAGAAGTAAAAAGAACCAGAAAGAAAATAATTGTAAGGAATACAGACAAATAAATAAATGATATACATACAATTGAAAGTTTCTGAAAAGAAAAATAAACAAAGATATGAAATGGGCATTTTTTACCTATAGTGAGAGAAAAACATTTTGAATCTCTACATTGAAAACCTCAACATGTACCCTGGAAAAGTGGTCCAGAACAATTTACTCTGAAATACATACTCTTAAACTATTATATTTCAGTGCTTAAAAAAAATTTCTCCCAAATCTCAAAGAAAAATGACCAAATAACTTACAGAGATAAGTGAATGAGACAGACATCAGACTTCTCAAGAACAACATGCAGGAAGAAAAGAAGGCAGTAATGGAACTAAACTTTTTTAAAGAAATTCATATGAAAAAAGAAGCAAAACATTTTATCTAAATTAGGCCAGATGCCACATGCCTATTGGCCAAGCAACATGAAAGGCTGGGGAAGAACAACAGCAAATTCTGCTCACCCTGGAGAGCTCACTGACTTGGCAAGAGCCCTGTCTCCAAGTGAAAAATAAAAAAAGGCTGGACATAAAACTGAGTGGAAAGTCCAAAGTTCACGCCCCAGTTCCGAAGGAAAAAAAAAAAATCATGCTAAGCTACTTCTTTAAGATAAAGGACACAGAAAAACAAGCAGATTTAAATATGCAAGTACCCAGGCAATTTAGTGTTGATCAGGAATCTATTACAAGATAAGTTTCATCTAGGTCAGAAATTATTTTGAGGGGAAAACTGATAGAATGTAAATTTAAGTCACATACAACTAAAGCATAAACAACAGCAGGAATAAGAACAGATAAAATATGTTTTAATAAAGTAGAGATTATGCAACTTTAAAAACAGAATAAGAAGGAAGAGAATAAGCCAAAACTACAATCTGTTTATGGTTTGATACAGATGTAACAGATGGAAATTAAGACCATCAATAAAAGCCAACAAATCAGATCATGAGTCCTTAATGAGGAAACAGGAAACTAATAGTATTTTTAAGTACCATTGATATTTTTTAAATAAAGATATCACGAAGAGCTCTCATTCCCATCGTATAAGATAATGGGAAAAAAAAAAAAAAAAACCCTCAGAAGCCAGACGAAAGAGAAGAAACCCAAAGCCAAGACTTCTGCCAGTGGTCCTGGTAAAAAGGGTAAGGTGAATGCAGAAAAAGTCCAAGAGGGGCAGCCGCACTGCAGCCAAAATCCTGTCCTGGTTAGATACTAATCTGCTATGTATTCCAGAAAGGCTTCATACAAGAGAAAGTACATAGCTGCTAAATCAAAGGTTGAGAAGAAAAGGAAGGAGAAAATTCTTGTTTTGCTGCAATCACAAAACCAGTCAGCGGGGACAAAAGTGATGGTGTGATTAAGCTTTGAAAAATGCCTAGATACTACCCTACTGAGGATGTGCCCCAAAAGCTCTTGAGCCATGGCAAGAAACCCTCAGTCGGCATGTGCGGAGACTTCAAGCCAGCCTCACTCACAGCACATCACAGAGGCAAGAGCATGGTCTTCTCGAAGCGGTTGGCCAGTGGCTTGCTACTTGTGACTGGCCCTCTCAGCCTTAATCGTGTTCCTCTACAAAAACACACCAGAAATTTGCTGTTGCCACCTCTACAAAAATTGGTATCAGCAAAGTGAAAATCCCCAAACAAACACCTCACAGATGCTTACTTCAAGAAGAAGCTGTAGAAACCCAGACACCAAGCGGGTGAGATTTTTGACACTGAGAAAGAGAGGTACCAGATTTCAGAGCAGCGCAAGGTGGATCAGAAAGCAGTGCAAAAATTAAAGCTGTTCCCCAGCTCTGGGGCTACCTGCAATCTGTTTTTGCTCCAACCAATGGAATTTATCCTCACAAATTTTAAATTTCTTTGTGTTTTAAATTTCTTACTAAGAACCTAATTAAATAACTGATACATTTTTTTAAAAAAAGGTATCATGCAGAGTAAGAAACACAAAAAAAAAACCATAAAATGTATTTTAAAAATATGGCTATGTTGAAACCAGACACATCAGTAACAAAATGAAATGTGAAGTTCAAATTATCTATTAAGAGAAAAAGGGTTTTGATTTGTCACCCAAGGAAAGACAAAACAATAGGCCAGATGGGAGAGAGAAACCTAAAACAGTGACTCAAAAAGGCTAACAGTGAAGTGCCGATCGGAGGCATAGTGAGACAAAGACATAAAACAAGAAAGCTGGACTTGTGATGCTCTGAGTCAAAGAACCCCGAGACTACCATCGCGTCCCGTGATTTATCAGAAGGACTAACGGGACTCAGCAGACAGCTGTGCTCATGGTGGATTTATTATGGTGAAAGCATATGAAGCAAGATAAGTAGGAAACGGCACTTCAAGTAAAGCCTGGAGGAAGCCAGGCCCAGACGTCCCAGTGCGTCCCACGTGCGGAGTCACACAGAGACACTTCATTCTTCCTGCAGGGAATTTGTGGCACACATGACATACTCTTGCACGGAGCCTCATTGGAAACCGGCCCCCAAGACACTCTATCTAGTGTGTACCAAGATTCTAGACTGCCAAGGGGAAAGCAGACTGCAGTGCAAGCACATGACCTTACAGCCGCTGCTCCCAGGTAGGACTTGGGGGAAACCCTTCTGAAATTTTAGTTTCCACATTGAAAATAGCCCTCTCTAAGGACAGCAATTTCAAGCCTGCTATTAATTCTCTTCAACACCTTTGATATTAGGCAGGATAGAGTTTAAGTCAGTGAGCATTAAATTTGACAAAGAAGCTTACCTGTTCTAAAAGTTATAATTTACAGGTTTTTTGTTTTGTTTTGTTTTGTTTCTTGGCAGAACCAGGGATTGAACTCAGGCCCTTGTGCTTGCCAGGGAAGCACTTATTCCACTGAGCCATCTCCCCAGCCCTAAAAGCTCTTAATTTTACTTAAATTTATTAAGTAAAATTTATAATAAAAACATAATGGCTGTAAGTTTCTATGCACCAAATAGCACAGGAAACACTTCTGTAAAGGAAAGAAATGGACTGAAACGTAGGTAAAAGCACTGTAAGTAAAACGAATTGTAATACACAGTCTCACCACAAGGAGACCAAGTAGAAAAATGTAAACAAGGATGTAGAAGATCTAGCATATTTGGTGAGAATTGACAGGAAATAACCATTGGGGCAGAAGAAAACTTAAGAGCTATACGGGATTACTTGCAGACATTTATCAAAATAAGTTTGAAAACCTAGATAAAACTAGGATAACTTGTGATATCATACCAGTGTCCACATAAGAGCAAGAGAAATCTAGACATTACAAAAAGTATAAGAACTAAATGGTTTCACAGAAGAACTTCAGCAGATATCCAAACACCAGCTATTCATTGTGCTGTATACCTTGTTCTAGAATACTGAAAATGCTTGGTACTGGGAAGAAAAAAAAAACTCCTTAACTGCAGACAGAATGCAATATATTTAGAATTAAACTAACAAGAAATGTTTAAACTCATATGTAGAAAACTGTTAGGCTTTTTTTTTTTTTTGAACTTCAAATCTAGAAGACTAAAGGCAGTCATCTGGACAAAGATAAAATTAGATCCACAATCTATACTCTACATAATAGCACATGAATCAGGTACCTAGAAGTAAGATATATCCATACAAGTAGTAGGAGAAAACATGAGTGAATCTTCTGCAATTTTGTCCATAAGAAAAGGTTATCTGTAACTCAAAATATAGATGCAATGATAGGAAAACTTTGTTACATAAAAATAAATAACTTTTGCAAAGTCAAAACATTATAAAGTAAAAATGTAATTACAAATGGGGCAAATCTTTTGAATCAGGTGACAGCTAAGGGCTAGTATTTTTTGGTTTTTGTATTCTTAATACATGAAGAACTCTTATAGTGGGAAGAAGAGAGGAGACAAAAACTAGGAAGCAGTGGCAGCAAAGAGCAAGACAGCCAAGGAGTGGTAGAGTCAACAGTGGCAACAGACAGGAAGTCTGTCTCCCTTCATTTGCATTTAGGCTATATGCCCCAGGGTGCATGTAATATTCACATCCATAATTCCAGCAGTAATCCCATCCATAATCCCAAACACTAAACTAAGCAAGTTTTGCATTCAGTATTTGGATCGTTAATCCAATATTAGAGAGAAATATTGAATTCTGGATATGTTTTTTAATGTTTTATATGAGTATATGAGCAATTTTTGGAACTATGTTTTGTATATTCGAGAGCTAAACAAAAGGAATCAATATATGTGATCAAAAATTCATCCAAAAAATAGCAACTAAACATATGAAAAGATATTCTAACTTGTTCATAAGACAAATGCAAATTAAAACAAAAATGAGGTAACATTTCTCAACTACCAGACAGACAAAGTTAAAAGCGATCTGTATGCATTCTGCTGGCCAATCTGTGAGGAATTAGGCAGTCTCATACCTCACTTATGGGAATGCAATGAGAATTTTTATAATATATAACAAAATGTTTCTTTCTTTTGTACCAATAATGCCATATTTCAAGTCACACCTTTAAAATATAATTTTTATCCAAAATTACATATGCATTTGGTTATTTACTATAATACTATTTATGATTCCAAAATAATAGAAACCACCAAAATACCCATAGATGAGAAAAAGATTGAATAAAGTATGGTACATCCAAACAAAGGAATTCTACACAGCTGATCAAAAAAAAAGGAAAACGCTATTAGGCAAAATTAAGTGATTTGTGAGACATATTATTAGGTAAAAAGGGCAAAATACAGAATATTTATTATACATGTCTTTTCATGTCAAAAATAGGGGCATGAAGAGGAAATAAAACAGAAACTTGGGAAATTGATGACCTAGATGAGAGAGAGAGAGAGAGAGAGAGAGAGTGGAAATGGTTTGACAAGGGTTAAGGCAGTGAGTGTGGAGCAGAGATGACCAAGTAACTATTTACGAGTCTGTTTCAGTTAGCTCTAACACAAGAGTGGCAATCAAAACTTAAAATAAATCAAACCCAAATGAATCTGAGTGTATTTCAGGTGAACAACATAACCACCCTGAAGGGAAGGCAGAGAAACACTAAAGTAAGCAAATTTTGCATTCAGTATTTGGATCGTTAATCCAATATTAGAGAGAAATATTGAATTCTGGATATGTTTTTTAATGTTTTATATTAGTATATGAGCAATTTTTGGAACTATGTTTTGTATATTCAAGAGCTAAACAAATAAGTAAATATATTGTGGATGATAGAATGGTGCTACTCATCCTCAGATAGTTACACATCTCCTTAGGACAATGGAGCATCAAAGAAATGAAGATTATAGCAATACCATGACCTCTTGAATGAAATCAGAATCTATGAGCACATGTTGTGAATTAATTTATAAGAAGCAAGGCTTTTTCCACCAGTAGAATGTCACTAATAAATGTGGAAGAAAAATATTATTTGTGTACATGTGTTCCCCCTAAAGCTTCATGCAGTCATGGGGCAGCTTCTGGAGTTTGAGATTAATTCATGATCAAGACTGGCATTAGCACTGCTGGGATTATTGATGTGAATATTACATGCACCCTGGGGCATATGGCCTAAATGCAAATTAAGGGAGACAGACTTCCTGTCTGTTGCCACTGTTGACTCTACCACTCCCTTGGCTGTCTTGCTCTTTACTGCCACCATTAATGGATGCTCTCTGCCCTGTGTCACTCTGCCTTAGAGCCAGCTAAAGATTCACTGAAACCTCCAGTAACTGCAAGCTAAATAAACCTTTCCTTCTTTTATTTTGGATGTTGGATATTTTGTCCCAGAAGCAAGAGAAGAGTAACCAAGACAAACAAATGGAAATGTCACCACAGTGGCATCATAGAAATAGGCAAAATTCTCCAGCATATACTAAAAAGAGAATTGATTAGTCCTAAACAGACATTTTTCAAAAGAAGACAAGCAAACGGCCAATAACCATATGAAAAAATATTCAACATCCCTTTCCATAGGAGAAATACAAATCAAACCTAAGGAGGTGCCACATCACCCCAATAACTTATTCAAAAGACAAGCGCTGGCAAGGAGATGATTATAAGGGAAAGTTTGCACACTGTTGATGGAAGTGTAAATTAGTATAGCCACTATGGAAGACGGTAACCTCAAAAAATTAAAAATGGAACTACTATGTGATCAATCTATCACTGGAGAAGATTTGGACTTCATGGAAAGGAAATCAGTACATCAAAGGGACATCGTGTTCCCATTTCATTGCAGCACTGTTCGTGATTGGCAAGACATGAAATCAACCTAAGCATCCATAAACTTCTGAGTGGGTGGTGTGATGCTCTATGTTCACAATGGCATGCTCTTCAGGTATAAAAAAAAAAATAGTGAAAAAAATAAAATAGTGAAATCTTGTTATTTGCAACAGAGATGGAACCAAAGATTAAGATGGTATGTATAGTAAGTCAGGCACAAAAAAGTGAGAAGTACGTGATCTGCCTCACCCAAATGTAGAATCTAAACAGGTTGGTCTCATAGAAGCTAGAATGGAATGGTGGTACCCAAGGCTGGGTGGAGTTGGGAGGGTGGGAAGAGGTCATACAATGCATACTAAGTTACAGTTAGAAAGGAACAAAAGTCTCTGGTGTGCTATTGCAGGGTCACACAACTATGCACAACAGTTCTGTATTATATAACCTCAAGAAGCTAGACAGGAGGATACTGAACGTTTTGACCATGACAACATGAGAGAGGTTTGGGTAGATAGGTGATCTACCTTAAGCATTATACAATGTGTACAGATATCAAAACGTCTCATGCTACCTATTAATATGCAATGTTATGTCTTTATAAATTATAAATAAAATAAATATGCAAAAATATAAGAAACAAAATTATATATATATATATATATATATATATATATATATATATATATTTTTTTTTTTTTTTTTTTTTTTTTTTTTTTTTTTAGGAAGGCTCTACGCATACTCAGGATCTCACTACTAGATTGGGCTCATAGTGATTCTCCTGTTTACAGCCTCCCAAGTGCTGGGATTACAGGCACACACCACCACACAGTCTCAATCGCTGTCTCAACATGCCCCAGGGGGTGGGCTGGTATGGCAGGCCCAGGGATGGAACCCCGGCCCTGAGCCCACTTGCAGGCACTTTAATTCATTGAGCTATTTGGCCGGTCCAAGAAACAAGGTATTTACATGGGTACAAAGCCTCCCTCCATATTTATAGATTTGAAAGGAGAAGTAGCATGTCGTCATTGCATGACGACATGTATATCTGACCCCAGGAGACGTCACCTAACCAATGTGTAAACATTACCAATAATGAGGTAAATTAACACCATGTGCCCCACTGAAAACATGTCTCACTTCTCTGTTATTATAGCTGGAAATGAGTAAATGAGTCTAGGACTGAAAACATACACCAACCCCCATACCCATACACACACACACACACACACACACACACACACACACACACACGGGAGATAATCTTCAAAATATAATGGTCATGAAAAAGAAAGAAAAATTCTGGAAATGTCAGAAGTTAAAAAAATAAAGAGTTATCACAAGATGCTGTACATGAGCTGGGTGTGGTGAGGTGATGCACACCTCTAGTCCTAGCTCTCTTTGGGAAGGCTCAGGCAGGAGGCTTACAAGATCAGAGGCCTAACTGGGAAATTTAGCCAGGTCTTGTCTCAAAATGAAATGAAAAGGGGCTGAGATGTAAGTCAGTGGTACAGCACACCAGTGTTCAATCCCCAGTACTACACACACACACACACACACACACACACACAGATGTTCTACATGGTAGTTCAGAGAAAAAGAATATGTAAACAAAGAGAAAGATGATAAATTGTTAAAATTTAGGGAATCTTGGTAACATAAAAGGAATTCTTTGTACTATTTCAGCAACATTCTTGTTAATCAGAATGATCTCAAAATAAAAGTTTTAAATCATGTTAAATATAGTTGGACCCACATGTATCAATTTCCTCGTTCCATCATTGCATGACGACATGTATATCGGATACACTATTGTACGAGCACAACAGAGATACAGTTTGACATAGGTTTTTTTTTTCTGAACCTAAACAAATCTAGATTTAGTTTTCTTTAAATAATTGCCAAGAGTGGAATCTTAGATAAATAGAAGGCACAATAGTTTTACTCTGGTTGTTATTCAGATACAGGGTTAATATTTGTCTTAGTTACTCTTCTTTCATTGCTTGAACACCCAAAATGAAGGAAAAAAAGGTTTATTTAGCCCCCAAATAAACTGAGGTTTCAGCTGGCTCCAAAGCAGAGGGGCTCGTGGCAGAGAACAGCAGTTCATGGTGGCAGAACAACAACAGTGCAACAAAGAGCAATGCCTAAAGAAAGTCTATTACGTTCAGGCTCCTGGCCCCAGGGTGGGATGTAGTACTCACACCCATAATCCCAGCAGTACTAAGACCCATAATTCCAGCCTTGGATCACATATAATCCCAGTGGATCATGAGTTAATTACAAACTCTAGAAGTCCCCACCCCATGACTACATGAGGCTTTGGGGGAACAAGTAGACACAAATCATGACAGTATTTTTTTTTCATTTTTTTTAAACAAATACAAATGAAAAATTCTACTTCAAAAAAAAAAATCTAACAATTCAAGAAAAGCCTATCTATTGCATTCTAGACATTCAAACCTGTCTTACAATTTAAATTTCAATAGCAAAAGATTGGGTTTTAGAACTGCTCTGTGATCAATACCAAATGAAAAGTTCTATTAACACCGTTTATTCAGTTTTCAACCATGTCAATGAGAATAGTTTTTCAAATTTCCCATATGACCATTTTTCAACATCAGAAGAGTCATGACTCACAAAAAAACGATTTGGATTTTTCCTGCCTCCAAATATTTATCAAATCCTGTACTTCTCACAGGCTTGACATAGGTTTTTTCTTAATAAAAAAGCGGGCTTGCCAGTTAGCTCAGTAGTTTAAAGTGCTTGCTTGGGCAAACTGAGTCAGGCACAGGGGGCCATGGACCTACCTTTAAGGTAGCTTGAGCTAACAGGAAAAAAGATAAATAAAAAGGCTTCTCAACTTTAGGGCGCACCACCCCTGTGGTGCCCTGAGATGGTGATTGGAACTGGGCATGGTGGCGCGTGCCTGTAATCCCAGCTCTTGGGAGGCTGAAAACAGGAGAATCACTAGACTCCAGTCTACGTAGTGAGATCCTGTAGACCATGTCCTAAAACACAAAAAATAAAAAATGAAGAAGAAAACACCAGAAACAGTCTGAAATTTACATGGGAGTCTAGGAAAGAAAGCAAGAAAGAAAGCGAGCGAGCGAGAAAGAAAGAAAGAAAGAAAGAAAGAAAGAAAGAAAGAAAGAAAGAAAGAAAGAAAGAAAGAAAGAAAGAAAGAGAAAGAAAACGAGCAAATTACATTGTAATTGAACTTTCTACTAGTAGCCTAGCATCTATAAAGCATGACTCTGAGCCACTATCCCTAACATCCATGAGTTGCATTTGTGCAATTATATTAGTCCTCTCTAGTTTTTCCAGAAAATTACTGTGCATTTTCAAGAAGCCTTAATAGGAAATACAAGGATATGCTAGCATAGGGTAGGGCAGGGCAGGGCAGGGTAAGGTAGGGTAGGGTAGAGTAGGGTAGGGTAGGGTAGGGTAGGGTAGGGTAGGATAGGGTAGGGTAGGGTAGGGTAGGGTAGGGTAGGATAAGGTAGAGTAGGCTAGGGCAGACTAGGATAGGATAGGATAGGGAATATAACCTAGGAATCATGGATCAAGAACAACAAAGTTCTTACTGACTTTTATAAGCTCCAAACATGTGATGATATATCTTGACACAGGTAATAAAATACTGAAATACTTTTAATTTAATTGTCTTGGAGGAGAGAAACCTTTGTAGGAAAAGAGAATTGGAATCAGACTTAAAAGAAATAGATTTTAGTAGGGCAAATATGAAGGAGAATTTGACAGTAAGATCAGCAAGTGATTCTTTTAGGCGTCCTAACCAATCTTGTCTTTCCCAAGAACATTTCAACTAAGACATAAAATTTGCCATTGCCACTTTGCTAGTGCTTACTAAGGATAGATGTGGTCTCTCTGAAGCAGGAAAAGTTATAACGGTGTTTTCAGTCATAAAGAATAATTCCTCAAAAGACAGATTTGTAGATAGATTGAAAATTTTGTTTTTAATCCATCAATTGATCCTTTAAAAAAATTGATCAGTGACATCAAAGATGGTGTCATTCCTCAGCAGTATATTCCCAAGTCAAGATATACTATCAGAGAAAAGGGGTGTGTGTGTGTGTGTATGTGTGTGTGTGTGTGTGTGTGTGTGTGTAGCTATACCAAGTTGAATTCTACTTTAGTAAAACTTGTCTGTTTGTTCATAACATTTAGGAAAATATTCATGCAGCATTTGAATCTGCCCGCTTATATGCAGCTACATTTGAAAAGTTCCAGATATTCTTTAGGGAAAATGAAAGTCTGGATTTACAAGCTCTAAAACTTCAGGAACCTGGTGAGTTCTCTGTTTATTCTTGCTGATTTTTTAAATAGGGATACCAAAATTTGTAGGCCAGGTTTCGGTTGAGTAGCTGTAGGGATTTCTAACTGATGGTGAGCTTCCTGCACCCAACTGAATTAAAGTAGCACAGTGCTGAGTTTGGCCTACCTGAGGACTGTTACCAGGAACATAAAAGCAGAACAAAATGAGCTGTCAGAAATGCTGTTAGGGACACTCTTTGAAGAAGATATTGGAGCTGCTAGTTCTCTTGGGCTGTTTTGCTGGAGGACCTTGTCATGCTGGCTTTCCCAATAAACTTTGGAGGAGCTTTGGTCCTCATCTTGAGCGTCACCTCCTGGCTCTGGAGGGGAAAAAGGTGCACTGTTCAGCCTCATGGAGGAGCTTGTTGCATTGGCTTTCCTGATGGGAACTCAGCTTTCCTCATTGCTGGAGGAGCTCAGGACCTTACCGCTGCTGAAGATGGCTGTAGTAGCTCTGGGGGGAGCGCCGGTGCTTACCTTGAGTGTTGCTTTCTTGCTCCAGTTCAGATCCCTCAGCCTGCTAGCACAGCTCCTTCATCCTGCGGGCATAGACTTCCTAACTTCTACCACTAACCCTTTAGGTCTTTCCAGCACAGGTCCATGAAGCAGGCCTGCATAAGACTTCATCATAGGCTCTCGGCCTCCAGCTGGACTCACAGGGGGCATTGTTACGAGCTCTAGGATTTCAGCCAGACTCATGCAGGGTATTAGGTCCTCAGCTGGATTCTTCAGTGTTTGTTGTGTAGACAGATTTCCTGCACTTCTTATATGATTCTTGGGTGACTCATTGTACAATAATATTATAAAATGTATCCTGTAATATATTCTTTGCCTTGCAAAACCCCAAACCATGACAGTAGTATTTGGTGACAGAAATGGTAGTGCAAAATAAGTCTTAACAAAAAACAAATACACGGGCTGGTGGTATAACTCAGTGGACTACGTGCTTGCTTAGGAAAGCACAGGGGCCAGGGTTGCTGAAGTATTTTAAATGTCAGTCCATCTTTAAGTTAAATACTTCAGTATTTACCCCAAAAGTGTTCCTACAGAACCAGAGTAACAGTGGTACATCCGCTCCAAAGAATTTGTCAATTGTTTATGGAAATGGTATATAACTGCTCAGCTCGTTCCATGTCTAAAATGCCCCAATTAAAGCAATTTACAGATGGTTCCCCCATGATCTTGTTTAAGAGCAGGCATTAGATCTGACTTACTATATCCCTTAAGTTTTAAAAATCAGAAACAGACTTTTTAAAGACACTTAATAGAGAGACAAAAATGGAACACCACTTTAGAAAACAAAACAAAACAAAAAATTGTATAGGTCTATTCCATTGCTCCTTGGCGACGCTGTCCACAGAGACTTAGTGTGTGTTGAACAGGAGAAAGACAGGGACAGGGCCCATGGCATTGGGTGGCATTTCAGTGCACCAAGGAGGCCTCATCCAAACACAGCGTAGTCAGTGAGGTCCTCAAACGCTGCAGGAGTCTGAAAGTCAAGCATAGGAGGCTGGGATTACATATGCGTTAGAAAGACTTGTTCTGGGCCAGCGGCATGATAAAAATACATTCAAGTACAATCAAGCTTCCATTGTCTCTGGGCACGTGCTGGGGAGGTCAGACAGAAAACAGAGGCAGGAAGATCATTATAAGGCAGCTGCAGCACAAGCCAGACACAGACAAATTCCTTGACTGTGATGTAAGGTGCAGAAGTGCCAGAGGAGTGTTGGAATGGAGACGACTTAGCTACACTTGAGCTTTTATATCTCAAAATTTTATTGCAAATGTCCTCAAAACGTTTTACTTTCAGGTACCATGTGGGACAACCTTTAGATTAAGCCCAATTTCAAACCAGCCTACACCTACCATCTACTACATTCAAGGCTAGATCCTCTGATGTAATAGCATAGTGATAGCTCAGGAGTACTGAGTTCAGTCCCAAACTACTGCAAGAAAGTGTCACACGAAGCAAGTCACACACAGATTTCTACTTCCTAGTGCATATAAAAGTTATGCTCATCCTCTACAGTAGCCACGAAGTGTACAATAGCCTGTACCTAAGAAGCATTGTATGTAATTGAGTGTAAAATATTTATTGCTAAAAAATGTTAACAGTCATCTGAGCTACTGAGAAAATGGAACAAAATAGTCTTACTCGAGTTTTCCCACAAACCTTCAGTTTCTTAAAACACATATCTGTGAAGAGTAATACAGTAAGAAAAAAAGGTAGGGCCAGAAGATGTTAGTCACATCCATTGCCTCTTCCTGGGAGCCAGAAAATGTATTTCTGTTGTAAAATATGGCATTTTAATATCAGAACAAAACATTCAATGAACAGGTCAGAGTTACTAAATATGGAGAGTACCATTATAAATGCATGCAATGCCATGATTTATATTTTGTAGTGATTCTTTTAAATCCAGTGTATTTTTAATTTATGTGAATTATTTTATTTAGATGTGAAATACTTCAGTGAGCAACTGGAAAAATATCACAAGCAGCACAAGGATGCAGTAGCCCTAAGACCCACCAGAAACGTAGGGCTGTTGCTCATTGACACCAAACAACTAAAAGAAAAATTAATTCCATCACCTTTGCGATGCTTGGAGGTAACTATAAACTAAGAGAGTTTTTATCGTGAGACTATTCGTTCTTTTTGGGGGAGAGGGGAGAAGGGTGTGCAGGATGTTCAGAGTCTCACTAGTAGATCAGACTCATAGTGACCCACCTATTTACAGCCTTCCAAGAGCTGGGATTACAGGAGCGTGCCACCATGCCCAGTCTCAGTTGCTGTCTCAGTGTGCCCCGGGGGTGGGGCCAGCACAGCAGACCTGTGGGTCGAACCTCCAGCCCCTGCACCTGCTTGCAGGCACTTTAATCTACTGAGCTATTTGGCTGGCCCCTGCTGTTCATTCTTAATTAATAAGAAAACACACTAGTATAGTCAGCTTTTAGAATTTTTTTTCTGATGTTTGATACAGGGTCTCACTAGGCAGCTTGGACTCATAGTGATCCTCCTGTTTTCAACTTCCCCAGCACTAATTACAGGCACGTGCCCCCAAGGCCAGACTCAGTGGCTTGCTCAGTGTTCCTGGGGTGGGGGACAGCACAGCATGTGGTGCCAGGATCGAAGCCCGGTCCCTACACTTGCCTAAGCAGGCACTTAGTCTGCTGAGCTATCTCACTAGCCCTTGAAACCAGCTTTTAGACAAGGTGTGAGAGGGACTGCAAGCCTAAAGCCAGGTTCTTATGCTTGTTTTCCCTTTGTAGAGGATTTCAGTACTCCCTGAGGAGTGACATCACTGCAACAGCTCAGTGGCTTGGTGGGAATGACTGCTGATTTTAGGAAACTTAGGTCAAGTTTAGTGGACCATTTCGTAATTGGGAACTGCCCCGCAAGGTCTAAAGAAATTTATACAACCAACACATTATTTTCCTTGAGAGCGAGCATATGCTTGTATATTTTCAAAAGCCTCCAGAGAGAGAGTGGTATAGAACAGAGTCAAGGAAAACACGTCCAGCTTCTTGTTTTGCATAAACAATTTGTCTAGGGCTGCTTTCTCACTCCATGGTCAGACCTGAGTAGTTGTAAGAGAGACTGTATGGCTTACTAGTCTGAAATCTTTGCTGTCTGACTCTAATGGAAATCTTTGCTGGTCCCTGGTACAGATGACAGAAGACAGAGCATTACAAAAAAGACTTAAGATCTGAGTGCTAGTCTATAATTAGATATCTATAAGTAATCAGTTGTATGACATTGAGCTTTCTTGTAAAGTTTATATCTTCATATGTTTAAAAAAAAAAACAAAAACTACATATAATTGGAACAAATTCAATAGCAACAAACATTTTGAGTGTTACTATATATCAAGACAGAGAAAACTAAACTCAAACTGGCTTAAACAATCAGAAAATATAAGCTTATGCATCTAAAAAGCCCTAAATCAACAGATTAAAGCATCTGCTTAGGCAGACACAGGGGCCTAGGGTTCAACCCCTGGGCCGGCTTTGCCATCCCCTCCCACACACACACATTGAGACAGCAATTGGAACTGGGAATGGTGGCACCCACTAGGAGTCCAATCTACACAGTGAGACCCTGTACACCCTGTACTAAATACAAACAATAAATAAATAAAAATCCCAGAAACTGATGAGCCTTGGGGAGGTTTCATCTGTTGACTCAGTGATGTTAATTTGCTCCTTCTCTTTTCTGAGACCCCCAGAGGTCACGTGGGTTCAATCTGAAGCAAGCATTCACTCATCTTCATGACACAGATGATGAAAGCTTCCCTGGTTACCAGTCTCCTTGCCCATGTATAAATAAAGTGAAGAAGAGATTTGGTGTTCTGAGTAAACACAAGTCCTAGGCTCCTTTCCCATTAGATCACTCTGGCCAAAGGAGCACAGGCTCAAATGTGAAGGAGAACTCACTGGTCCCCAAAGCACATGTCTCCTCACCAACAGGAAAGGACTAGGGTGAATACTTAAGAGGGGCGCCTGATATATCTACTACAGAAGACAAAAAGAGTTCAGAAACCATATTTTTAAGATATCAGAGCAGACAAACTGTGTAGTAAACTGCGCAGCCCAATTCACCCCACAGATCGTCTTCAGAACCTGACCTTCGGCTTGTTTGTTTGACTGGTAATGACTTAATGAGAAAAAGTAAAATCCCTTTCCTATGCACTATTGCTCCAGGGATACACCATTCCACTCACGCCTCCAGCAGCCTGCCTCCCCAGGCAGGCCTCACCTCCCCAGATCGAGTCAGCTATAGTGCCCCCATGGTCCAATAGTCTTCCCCAAACCCTGCAGGTCTGCACAGGAGGCTTCTGGAGGACATCTAGATGTGAACCTTAACAATTTCCATTTTCTTTTTCCTTCTTAGGTGTTGAATATCATGCTTCCTCATTTAAGCAAGAAAAAAGTGGATGCCATTATCTCTGAGGCACAAGATGCAGAGTACAAGCTTGAGTTTATTCCCACCACTACTATAGAATATGTCAATAGCTTAGTATTTCTTGATGAAATTCAGGAACGGGTAAGTTGGCCGTCTCCTATAATTCAGTACCCCAGATTTTATGGTAGGAAGGGAAGATACATAATGACAAAGCATGGGGTTCTAAAGGTCAAGAAATGACCACCCAAATATAACACACTTTTAAAACCCTAAATGGATGCCCTGTATTACAGCAATAATGCCAGCTAACATTTATCAAGCTATGCCTAGTAGTCGGGCACTGCATAAATTTTTATACACTTTATATTTTTAATAATTATACATACCTGAGCAGTATAAATGATCTTTATGGTTCTGTAAAGATAGATGAGAAAAAGGGGGACCAAAATAGCTTATGTTGCCCAAGAGCAGGGTATTGGTTTGTGGTGAAGCTGAAATTTAACTCTGGGTCTCTTCAGCTGTAAAGCTAGTATTCTCAGCCATAGCTTATCACAAGTCTAGTTTTTAATAATGATAATAGAACATTAATCCAGACAGTAGTCGTGATGAAAGTCTTTCGGTCCCTATCTCAGTAACAGTCAAGAGCCTTTCTTAAAGAATGAAAGAAATTCAACCCAAACTAGCTTACTGGAGGGGTTACAAAGGTAGATATGGGGACTCGAATGATAGACTTGAAGGCATGAATCTCTGTGTCTCTGTCTCTGTCTCTCTGTCTCTCTCTCAAGCACACATAGAGGCACACATGCACACCACATGCATGCACACTGTTCATTCCTTTGTCTCTTTTATCTTTCTTTCTGAAATTTGGTTTCTCAGGCTCTTCCCTGTGGAAGAATCTAGCATTTTCCTTCAGTAGTCTTTTTTCCATAAAATTTTGTTCATATCAGTTCTCGGCACTGAAATAAAGATAAATTCTTTTCTTAAATATTTGAAAATGGAAATGTTACAAATTAAAATGTAAACCCAATGAAAGTTACTAACAACTGGATCCTTTGTTATATATCATTGCCAAGATGAATAAATAAATATAAATATAAAATCTTTTACATGCCTACAAAACTAACCATCTTGTCATTTCAAGAACACCTGCTCAAGAGGACCAGTAAATGTGGGTTTCCTTATATTTGTCTTTACTTCACCCCAAGAGTCTAAAGATCCTAAGCATTTATCATTATTTGTATTCATTAAGCTTTATTTAATAAATGTCCAAAATCCACTACAGCTATGTTGGGCCAAAAGCAGGTCCCCATTTAAGGAATCAAAGTGTCTCAAGGGAACCCCTCTCCCCGAAGAAGAGAGAACTGACCAGACCGGGACAGGACAGCTCAAGGAACTGCAGGGGCACTGTCTCCTCTCTACATCTCTCTGAGCGCCAGCTTCCTTCTCCTCCTCTGCAGACAGGCTGCTGCTGCTGCTTCATCCTACAACGGCAAACGTGGCCCCCAGAGCAGCTTCCAAGTGACAGGTTACAAGACTAGCCAACTATGAGAGAGAAAATCTCCCCTCTCCAGTATGGATTCTGAATGTCTAGTAAATGCACTCAGATCCTCCTTCAGTTATATAAACTATTAAGAAGGTAGAATCACATAGAATTAATGGCTGTAGAAGGTAAACTGCTTCGCTGTGCGATTCCAGAACAGGAAGTCACTGCCATGCAGAAAAACTAGACTGTGTCCCATCTCAGGGAGTTTCCAAGGCTTTCTAGTGGTGGACTAAAGCAGCTGCCTTTAGGGAGATGTTCTGTACACCGAGATTTGTATGGAATCTTTTCTATTCAGTCAGCATATTTAGGGAGCACCTATGTAACAGGATGCAAGGATTATGATCACAAACAAACCTGCTTTCTAGAGGCACAGAATCTAGAGTGAAGGCAGTTACTGCACAGGGAGTAGACGTACAGATAGCAAGTGGGGAGACTGTGGTCACATTTGCCGATAGGTCACAGCAGGCTTTGTAAAAGATGGGGTAGATGGGTTATGCCCTAAAACACACTGAACACCTGGGTAGTAGTGCCAGGGAGATGGGAAAACATGTGCAAATATACCAGGTAAGATCACCAAAGCAGGATCTGACAGTTGGAATATGTTGGGGAGAGAAGGTATTTGGATCAGAAAACTGACGCAGTATTTTCATGGACAGAAGAAAAGGTATTCATTCTAGAGATGTTACTGGACAACTAGATGAGAGGGAAGGAGTCTGAGATGACTGTCGGATTGTTTCTATAGTAAACAGATTGATAATGGCATCACGCCAGCATAGGGTGGGTAGATTGCATAATTCATTGTCTGATCAAAACATTTTTGAGAAAAAGAGATATTATTATTAACTCAAGATAACAGGTGTGAAATGGGACATTCCAGAAACATACAAAGTTTATGAATAACATACAAAGAAATACAGGAGAATGAATAGATCCTGCATAGAGAGATTGTAGGAACACTGCTGAAAGTAAGTAATAGTCACAAGCAGCTTAGAAAAAGGAGAAGTTGAGTCTAAGTTTGCTTGAGTCCAAAGACAACAAAGCCAGTCCTTTGAGAAAAGGACAGGAACTATGGATCCGCAGCCACAGAGAAATCAAAAAGACTCCTCCTGTTCTCTCATCTCTAGAATGGTGATTTTCAAAAGATGGCCTCCAAACCAGGACATCAACACAACATGGGGCTTAGTAGAGTACACTTTCTAGGGAGCACGCTAGACCTTCGGAATCAGAAACCCTAGGGACAGGCTCTACAGACTGTTTTTAACAAGGTTTCTAGGACAGTACCATGCACATTACAGACTGAGAAGTATTTTTCCAAAAGCCTCCCTACATGGATCTTCCCATGACCTGATTTCTGCTTCCACACAAATCCAAGTGGGATCTGGAGACAGTTGCAGTCTAAACCCTTATTGTGTTCAAAAGAAAGGCCAGAATGAGCTGGGTCATCTTGGTCCTGATATGATGCTGCTTGGCTGAGCTTGTGCCAAGGACACTGGCCCAGCAGCATGAACAAGGCGGCTTCCTCTCCAGCTGGGGTGAAATCAGAGGGGAGAGATTTCCTCACCCCCACCCAAAAATTGGGACCATCTCTTGCCAGACGAGTAGGAAACACACTGTCCACTGAAGATAGGGCAGCAAGATGAAGACGCTCAGTAGTCATTCGGACATAGAAATTTACTAACAAACGATAGATAAGAGCACTAAGCCAGCCTGGAACGCAGCTGCACACAAATCAGGAGCTGCTCTGAGACCCTCGCTGCTCAGCTATGCTGGGAAGCTCAGATAGGACAGCCCCGCATCCTCACAGCACAGTATTTTCTGGAAAACTTTAGATACTGGCACTCGTTAATGCTGATAGAAAACAATAGAGAGGAAAAAGCACTGCGGACCGTGCTCAGCTCTGACCACTCAGTTCCTGGGCCTGATGACCTTATCCTTACGATCCAGCCCACTGCAGCTGGTTGGACTGCAACACTGAATGCACTCCTCATTCTTTAAAACTTAATGTTTATATTGTACCGCAGCTGTCTCCTATCAGCCAGGGTAGAGCAGGACTTGTCTATATTTAATGAGCAACCAATGTTTCTGTTTAGATTGAAAGCCTCGAAGATGAAGCGGACATAGTGGTTCAGATGTATAAGCTCATTGACCAATACCAGGTGCCCACACCTCCTGAAGACTTTGCTGTCTTCGCCACCATGAAGCCATCCATCACTGCCGTTCGGAACGCCATTGATAAGTCCGTGGGCGATAGAGAAACAAGAATTAAGCAATTTTGCCAGCATTTGGGTAGAGATCTTGAAGAGCTAAACAATGAAGTGAATGAAATTAAGCTGCAAGTACAGGTAAACTGAGTGGAATTAAAGGATAATAATCCACATAAATTTTAATTATTAATCTTTTTCATTTTAATGAGAAAAATGATAAAATAGCAATGAAATAGTTTCAAGACAGGTTAGTATGATAGTTACAATAATTAATACATTGCATATTGTCTTCCTAGTATTAACTATTAATTTTATTTTATTTTATTTTTTAATAGGACAGTTTCAATAATTAATACATTTTTTATTATTATCTTCCTAGTGGTTTTCCATAGTACAAGAAGCAGACAGGTCATCCTGTCCAAACATTACTATCAATCTTTCTTTCATAGAATTAAGCAAAAGTAGCTGCATATCTATCCTATTATAATATATACAAATACAAAATCATCCTTTCTTTGTATCCCCTTTTTTTGTTTAGTCCTGTAAGAGATGCGTATTCCATTGGCATTTAAATATTATAGGTGCTTGAATTCAGCAAAACACTCCAACACAGTCCAGCAGTCCACAATAGTAGTGGGTTATCCACAGAAGTTATTGTCTACACTCTTTTACAGCTCAGTATATTAATATGGCTTTACTTTATATACCTTTACTTTTAATACTTTTCTTGGTTAAGACTAAGATAAATCAAGACCTATATAACAAGAAATATAACTTTTGTACATGATAAGGTCAGTCAAGTCCCCTCAGGTTGTATCCTGTAACCCTCTACCGCACTTTGTAGATCCTTTGTCAGTGTCAGCCATTAACTATTAATTTTAAAAGTTAAGACATAACTGACAAATAAAAATTACATATATTTGTAGTTTACAATATATGCTTTTGATACATGTATACATTGTGAAAGGTACTGAGACAATTAACCTACACTTCACATACTTTGGGGTGAGAACACCTCATTTTATTTAATTTTTATTTTTTGAATTTTAGTGAAGGGCCTACAGAGTGTTCAGGGACTCAGTACTAGATCAGACTCATAGTGATCCACCTGTTTACAGCCTCCCACGAGCTGGGATTACAGGTGTGCACCACCACGCCCAGTCTCAATTGCCATCTCAGTGTGCCCTAGGGGTGGGGCCAGCACAGCAGGCCCAAGAATCTCCAGGAATCAAACCCAGGGCCCCTGTGCCTGCTTGCAGGTGCTTTAATCCACTGAACTACTTGGCTGGCCCTGAAAACACCTTATTTTAACTGAGTTAACTTTTTCAAGTTTCATTCTATCCACTCAATGTTTTTGCACTTCTATGTATAATTAAAGCAGTTCTTGACCTCTTTTTACTAAACTTTAAACCATCTCAAGCAAAGCTGATATGCAGGTTGAATTCTATTCACCCTGTCTTTTATTGTTTCCAACTAGGTGTTTTTTACGACTTGCTAGAACATTTTATAACTGTTATCACAACTTTAACGTTTTCTTAGCATATTAGAAACATCACTTTAGAAAGAGTCATAATATAAATTGATAAAAATGGTAGAGGGGAGACTATTTGATTAATTCACTATAGAAAAAAATTTAGAGTAGACATCTAAGTGATGTTTTTCCCCATTATTCTGGAGGTTGAACCCAGATTCTCACACATGGCAGACAAGTGTTTTACCACTGGTTACATTGCAACCTGTAATTCTAAAGTGTACTTAAATGTATGATTTTATAACAATTCATTATTTTATTTAACACTGGTTATATTTTAGTATGATATAATATCATGAATTTATACTAAAATTTTTCAAACTGACAAAAAATCAATTCCCATCAATAGAAGACTAATAAAATACATTAACTCACCTCCATTCAAGGGAATGCAACATAGACATGTAAAATTACAGCATATGTTTGTTTCAGTGTGGAAACACCGCAGCAGCCACTGGGTGCTTGCCATTTGTCAAGCACCATCCTAAGGATGTGACATTGTTTTTGCTTTTGCATCATATCTTTGCATTTTCTCATAAAGAAAAGTACACGTAACTATAACAACTGTGTACCTCAGTGACTCATCAGAAAAGAACACATCCATGGACCCACTAAAGCGAGAGCCTTATCACCACTGGTACCTTTGGTGTTCTCTCCTCATCATTAATCCTTTCCTCCTTCCAAAGGCAATTACTATCCTGAATTCTAATATCATAAATTACTTTTGCCGGTTTGAGCTTCAACTAACTAGAATCATACAGCACAGCGTGCATTCTGTCTTGATGTGTTCCTGAGATTTGCCCATATAGATGTAAGCAGATGTAGTTTACTCATGTTTGTTGTTAATAGTATTTCGCTGGGCGTGGTGGCGCATGCCTGTAATCCCAGCACTCAGGAGGCTGAGGCAGGAGGATTGTTGTGAGTTCAAGACCAGCCTGAGCTACAAAGTGAGCTTAAGGCCAGCCTGAACTACATAGTGAGACCCTGTCTCAAAAAAGAAAAAAAAAAAAAAAATAGTATTTCATCGTGTTTCACATTTTCATTATTTATTCCATGATGGATGAATATGGGGATTGTTTCAAGTTTCGGGCAAAGATAAGTAATGCTTCTGGAAACATTCTTTTATGTGCTTAAGGCTTTAACTGATTTTCTCAAAATGTTTGTGCAGTTCTATTATTGACATTTTTTAGAGGGTAAGCCTAGGGAGGGTAAGTGACTTTCCCGTGGTCACATAGATAATGAATAGCAGAATCAGAGTTTAAGCTTGCACAGTGTGCTTCTAATAGTTTGCTGTCACCCACTCTGCCACCTGCCATATTCTGTGCACAGTGAACTATTTAAAAGCATGAACAATTATGCTTGATGCATACAGATAGATCATGAGAGAGCGCAAGCTGCCAGAGTGTGCTCTTTGTGTAATCATGTACTTTAAATAGCATGATGCAAATACACAAGAATGGTAGCATGGGTGTCTCTAACAAGTGCTTTTTTATAGAGGGCCTGAATGAATTTCCTGTCTCACTTGAGCAAAGAACTGTAACTTCATTTCTGCATATGATATCTTGCCATCAAGGCTCCTAATTCTATTCCTGGAAAAATTTGGGGGAGAAACCCTAAATGTGACAACTGATCATTTATTTCCTTTCGAAATCCTGTTTTATGAAAACACGACTGCTTTTTTTTTTTTTTTTTTTTTTTTTTTTTTTTTTTTTTTTTTTTTTTT
>PVKA01007531.1:0-77355 GCA_004027165.1 Ctenomys sociabilis | reverse complement strand
AAAAAAAAAAAAAAAAAAAAAAAAAAAAAAAAAAAAAAAAAAAAAAAAAAAGACTATCAAATATCTTGTTTTGTGAAGTGCCTATTAAAAGATTTTGCCAATTTTTAGCTGGACTTCTCATCCCTTATTCTTACCTTGCAGGAATTCTTTGTATAGTGCAGTTTAAAGTCAAATCTTTTTCGTGGTATGATTAGTTGTTTTTCTACTCTTTGCTATCTTCTGCCTTTCTACAAGGAAAAGAGTTGAATTTTAGTAAAGTCTAATTTTTCAAGTTGCGCAAATTATTGGGGTTTCCTTCCCCTAAGAATTCCCTGTATACATTTAAGTCACTAAAACATTTTCTGCTGTTTTCTTCTACAAGTTTTATGGAACTGTGCTTTGTGTTTAGGTCCTGCTACATCTCTATGGTAATGATGAATGTGTTAGAAAGAAACCAAGGTCTGTATTTCCCATGCAGATATGCAATTGGTCTGACACTATCTGTTAAGAAAACTTTCCTATCTTTGTTGGGCTCAGCTAACACTGTGTTTAAAAAAATCACCTGACTATATATGGGTAGCTTTATTTCTGAACTGTGTTGTGTTCCATTAATCTATTTGTTTATCCTGTGCCAATACTGTATTGTATTTATTATTGTAAAATTCTTAAGAACAGAGTGCTGAAGAACTGCTATATTTTTCTTCCTTCCTCAGAGTTGTTTTGCATATTCTATGATACTTTTTTTTTTTTTTTGGTGGAACCAGGGATTGAACTCAGGACCCTTGTGCTTGCCAGGGAAGCACTTATTCCACTGAGGCATCTCCCTGACCCCCATGTTTTGGATATTCTGAACCTTGGCTAGTCACATAAATTTTAGAATGTACTATTTGAAATCTTCAGAAAATTATACTGGAGTCTCACTAAAGTATGAGATGAATCTATAGATAAATAAAGGGCGGATGGACATCTTTAACATGGTTGATTATACCCACCACGAATATGCTCTATCTATTTATTTAGGTATTTAATTTCCCTTGGTGATGCTTTGTAACTTTCAGTGTAGAGGCTTTGTTATGTATTTTATTGCATCATTTCCTAGACATTTGATGTATTTTTGTGACTAGTGTTATTATAAATAATATTGTTTGGAAACTTTATTTCTCCTAGATATTTAGATCCAACTGGCTTTGTATTTTGATCTTGATTCCTCAAAGCCTTGCCAAAGTTTTATTTCTAGAAAGGTTTTGCCATAGGCCTTCTATGAGCATAATTACATTGTTTTGAAATAATAATATTCTAATTTATATTTCAATTTTTATGACTTTAATTATTTTTTGTGTTATTATTTTGAACTGGGTAGGGCAGATGATATAATGTAGAATGTAGACAGTGAGGACAGAGTTCTTTCATTGCTTCCTGATATTTGTATGTTAACTGTAGGATAACATTACTATCTATCTCACTTACTTCTCTGTTGTTGCTGGAACAAAACCCTGACACTCAAAATGAAGCAAGGAGACTTTTATTTAACCCCGTTACTGGAGGTTTCAGTCCATACTCAGCTGACTCTAAGGCAGAGCGGCATACAGCAGAGAATAATTTTTCCTGGTGGCGGCAAAGAGCAGAGAGCATAGGGAGGGGCAGCAGCTCAGGCAGCTAGCCAGCCTCTCATCCCTTATCACTTATAATGCAAATTACCTACACTAGGGCAGGTGCAGCAGCACACCAGTGACAATCAATCACAAACTCCAGAAGCCGCCTCATGGCTGCATGAGGCTTGGGCAGGATAACTAGACACAAACCATAATAGTATCCTTTACCAGCTTAGGGAATTTAAAAAATTTCTAATTTATTGAAAGTTTTCTGTTTCACTTTAAATCACAACTATAGGTTGAGTGGAGCTAGCAAGAGTATTCTACACCCTGAGCTTTTGTTTCCCTACAGTGGGTTCGAATAACATGTATTTTGTATAGGGTCTATAGGGTTTCACTACACAGATTGGACTAGTAGTGATCCTCTTGTTTTCAGCCTTCCAAGCACAGGGATTACAGGTATGTGCCACCATTCCCTGTCTCAAACCTCTCAGTGTGCCCTGGGTTCAGACCCTGCGTCTGCTTAAGTAGGCATTTTAATCCACTGAACTAGCTGGCAGGCCCTGGAATAAAGAATATTTATGTTCCATTGGCCACATGTAGATTACCAATATGAAAGATCTGTATTATTGGTGGAGAGAGGTGAACAGATCTTAGCAGATGAAGCGGCATATGTTTCGTCTCTTTTATATTCCAGTTATTTTTCAAATGAGAAAAGTTGGGGTCCCAGGAGATTATTGTCCAAGATGGAAGAGCAAAGTAGTATTTCCATAATAGCTGCTAGTATTTAATTTAATGTCTGTAGAAGAATTAGTGTAAAAGTAGAATGAGAAAAGGAGAGGGCTCTTTGCCTCAAACACAATCTCCAAGTACTAACAGTACTGTTATGTGAAGTGGGACACTGATGTTCCCATAGAGAGGTAAAGACCAGAGCAAGTTGGTTTCTAAGTTCCTTTTCAGCTCCAGTATTCTGAACATATGAAAGACTCGTTTAATCTGTTGGAAAGCTTGAAGCAGTGCAATATCATTCAGATCTGATCATTTCTGGTTTTTGTTTTGTTTGCATTTTTGGCAGAACCGGGGATTGAACTCGTGCTGATCATTCTGAAACTTTGTCTTATAGTAATAAAATGATTTTGATTATGGAGTAGCAGGTTGAACATCCCTGATCTAAAAGTCTAGAATCTGGCTATCTGGGGAGATAGCTCAGTGGAATAAATGCTTGCCTGCCAAGCATCAGGTCCTGAGGTTGATGGTAGTACCCTATATGATGCTCTAAGTGGAAAATTCCAGGCCTGATCTCAGGTGTTGGGATGCAGTCAAAATGCAGGGATACTTAATGTATTGTATAAAATCATTGTCAGGTCATTTGTACAAATTGTCTACAAAACAGGAATAAATTTTTATTTATATTTTCCCCAAATATCTTATTATTGCATACAAATATCCCCAAATCCAAGCAAATCCAGATATCTGAAACTCCCCTGGACCCAAGCACTTTGCATAAGGCCCTTACTCATGCTGTATTGTGAAGATTAAATGAATTACTTCGTGCCGAGCCTGCGAACAGTGCCTGACATCTGTTAATGATTCAGCAAATGTTTGGCATTTCTACGTGTTTCACTGTGATGGAAATTTATTGATCAAGTTAGAGTTGTTCTAGATTTAGTACACAAGAGAACAGGAAGCAAGAAGGAGGAAATCTAGTGGAGCTGGGAGGGCTTAGTGAGCCTTTGGAGACACAGAATTCTGTACGTGGCACTTACCATTACGTCTTGCCCTGGATATGCTGTGTCTCCTGCATTGCTGTGTTTGAACGAGACTGAGGCCTCAAGTGCACTTTGGCATCTCTAGCCATTACTGTCACAGCCTCTTAGATTGCTCAGGGCTTGGCCAGATATAAAGTCCATGTAGCTTGCTAGATCACTTCAGGGCAGGCAGCAGAGAGCCTCAGCAATGTTCTCCACACAAATGGAGAAAAGAACTGCCCAGTTGCTCTCAGAATCACAGAAGCATAAATGCTCTTTCCTTTATCTCTGTAATTCAAATCATCTTACCTAATAGGGTGAAAATATTTCTTTTTTGAGAGGACATAAGTGTTTCCCAAAATTTCTCTAGCAGGTAGTTGTTTTGTTTAATGAAGCAATGTATCAGTAATTGTCGGGGTTAATTAGTTGATTCTCTGTTTGAGTGGAAACCCCCAGCTGAATTGAGTCAGCATGTTCTGGGTGTGGAAGACCCACTTTAGGGAGGATTGTTGTTGGAATGGTATGAAAAGGAGAATGGGAGGGAAGATTTCAGATGGTCTTCCTCGGAAGAGCTGCACAGTGACTGATCTTCTTCGGCACTTTTTAAATTTAAAATAAGATCATTAGAGCAGAACTTAGTTCAGTATGACTGGTGTCCACAGAGGAAGGGGAAATTTGAAGCAGATGACAGGAGAACACCATGTGAAGATGGAGAGAAGTGCTGGAGTGGTGCATTTATAAACCAACAAATTCTTTGAGGAATTGTGTCAGGAAAGAATCTTCCCATAGAAATTTCAGAGAAAGAGAGAGAGAGAGAGAGAGAGAAAGGCAGAGAGAGAGAGAGAGAGAGAGAGAGAGAGAGAGAGAGAGAGAGAGAGAGAGAGAATGGCTCTGTGAGCATCTTGATTTTGGACTCTAATCACCAGAACTGAGACAATAAATTTCTCTTAATCTAAACCACCTATCTTTGTGTAGCTCTGTATCTGAATTGTCCTCAGTTTATGGATCTTTGTAGTGATTTTATTTTGTATCTCTATATGTAGATGAAACTTGTAGTAGTAAAATATATGCCAGTGTTTGCAGCTGATTTATATTCAACTGACAAAGTTTTGTATTAAACGTTAATAGTAATTAAAATATTGACCCAGTTATATTTATATTATTTATAAGGCTTAACAGTTTTGTCTTTTTGAGACAGGGTCTTTCTAGGTAATTCAGGCTGTCCTGAAGCTAGTGGCAGCCCTCATTCTTCAGTCTCCCAAGTGCTGGGATTACAGGTGTGCACCACCAACACTCAGCAATATAATGCTTAGTTATTAATGTTATGATTAATTGTTAATTAAAATCATCGACAAAATATTGATATTGACTAATTGTATTGATAATTGCAAAATACAACAGGAACTGTGAATCAAATATTTTCTTATAATTCTTGAATTTATACCACACCACTCAAAATGTACTATTTTAATATGATACTTAGATATTAAGAAAGGTGTCATTAACCCTTAGGCAGTGCCTGGTACACAAGAGATATGGTTAAATTAATAGCACTTGATTAAAAATTTCATTACCAACTTTGAGACTGAGAATATTTCCATCAGCCCTTCCTCTTGCATGCTTTAATCCTCTCACATACCGCTGTCATCTCTGGATTTGATTTCCAACCTGAGTGAGTAGCACGGTCTTGTTAATAGACCACGTGGAACAGGAAGAGTGCAGACCCAGAGAACAGGATCATAGACCGTGATGAACAGGAATCAGGGCTGGGTGGGTCAGATGGGTTGTTTGGTCATATATATTAAGGGAAGTGATTGTCTCATTGGTGAGGAAAAATTGGAATTTCAAGTAGAGTACTCCTATGGCTAGGTAGGAAGAACCCAGGAGTAGGCTGTGAACATGGCTTCATAGGAAGTTCAAGTTTCACTGTTAGTATAAAGCCCTCCGTGCCAGGGCAGCATAGTGCAGTGATGTCCAGTAACCCCAGAGACTCTGAATCTGGGCCAGACCTTCAGACAGTTCTTTCCTCTCTTCTCATGGCCCTGTAGTGGGCCATTTATTTGAAATTTATCAGAGTAAGGGCTTTGGATGTGAGAATTGATCCTTCATGTGGTATAAGTTACATTTAGTGCTTTCTTATAGCTCTGCCTTGGGACACAGAAGGGGGCCCTGGGTAAGGCTAAGCCACCTTAGAAATTGAACTGTTCCCCATGGGTGCTTCTGAGATGTCATCATAACCTTGCTTTGCTGTCACTTTTGATTTCCTCTTGGAAAGAGGAACATGACTATGGATTAGGCAAGATTAAACTGAATATTTATGTAATGATAGGCAGAAATAAAAACTGATCATCTTAGCAAAAAGAACTATAAATGTAGTCAGCAAAACTCTCAAGGAACGGACAAGGAAGGTGTCTTGGTCAAGGTCATGCAGTTAGCAAGTGACTGCATGGGAACAGGGTCTGTCTGCCTCCAGAGCCCAACGCTCTTGGTCTTTGGGCTTCATGCCTCTGTTTAAGGATGGCTTCAGGAAAGTCCAGAAAAGGACAGGTCAGAGGACTGTCCAGGACATGGAAGGACAGTTAGGGCTACTTTTGGTTGTGTCAGGACATAGACGAGCAGTAAGGTGCATCCAGGACAGCCAGGATGATAGGATTTCCCTGCTCTGACTCCACTCCTTTGGCTGCCAGGGACTGTCCTGCCTTTTGGACCCCTCACCCTGGAGAATGGGGGAACAATACAGCTTGGTGTGCCTATGAGTGAGGCCACAGCCTAGCTATTCTGTCTGCCCCTTAGCATGCACAGGGTTTCCACACAGACACCCACTGTTGGAACCGAAGCCTTTTGCATCTCTTTCCTGTGAGTGGTTTCATTTTCCTTTAATAAAAACAGACTTGGAACTTGGTGACTACCATGAGCATTGAGTTTTCTATTAGCAGCCCATGTGACTGAACACCTACCAGGCAGATGCTCGTGGTCACAAGGGCTGCTAGGGACAACCCATTCTCTGGTTTTGTTCCTATGATGAGTTAAAAAATGCATTCCTGTAGCTTGTATGCGTAGGTGTTGGCTTCTTCTCCTCTCCCACTGGAGAAGTTTATTCTGAATGCTTGAATACTGTTGAAGGCCTCGAATGCCAAATCCTGGTGCTATTCCTTATGTAATGTGATTTTGTGCTCCTTTTCCTTCTTAGGTGAGTCCTGAGAGGAAAAATGAGAAACAGAAGCAAATAACTGCTATTCTTCACAGGCATTTACAGCTGTACATAGGAAAGAACAATCCAAACCATCATAATCCTGTATTCCTGATGAATTACTCATAGAAGACCATCCCAGGAGAGGTCTGGTCATTTGAGCCAAGACATGGTATTTCTGGTGGATCTAAAAGCTCAGTGATATTGTTTTCTTAACCATACAATCACTCATTCATGTGCCCTTGGAGCCAGCAATCATGTACTGGGTACCAGGTACTAGGAATGGAAGAGTGAACAATTAAGATGTTCACAACTATTCTCATGCAGTCCGTTGGTAGCGTTGTATTCAATTAATTGTCAGAGATTTCACCTTGATGCCAAACCTGAAGGATATGGAGATGACCTTTTTGGATAATACCCAGAACACTGTCTTCTAACTTCTGATGTATTGAAGTGTTAATATCCTTCAGAAGAATAGCCACACCCACACAGCTTTGGGCTTCCCTAGCCCATGCCTTCTGTCCCATCTTGTTCCAGGTAAATCTTTTACTGATAATCTCTTAATTCCCTAAACTCCTCTGTTTCTGAAACTCTCCCTTCTCTCTCTTCTGGTCTCCTGGCTGGGAGTCTTCTAAAATACTGAGCTCTCTCTTTCACTCTGTGAGCAACTTCCCATACTTGAACTTCCTAACATTGTCCCTTCCCTAAGCCCTTCTTCATTAAAGACTGTTCCTAGGATTTATTTCTCCTTCCTTTGTTGGTAGCCCCGCTCCTGGTCTTCTCCAACCCTTCCAACCACTTGAGTTGGTCTCTGTGCTGAAGCCCAGGATTTCTGAGCCTTACACACTGGTTCTCTGATATCACCCTGAGAGGATCTCACAATTGGGCACATTGAAGCACTTAAAAAAGTGGGTTTCCAACCTAATGCTATGAGGTTTATATTTTACTTGCTCTTACTGAGAATTCTTTTGCCTTTCACTGCCTGCTTCAAAACTTTGCTACAATTTAGATGCCCAATACAATCTCCTGGACTAATGTTGAGCAACTTACCTTCTACTTAAATCCCCATTCCCAGCGCTGTGAGTATCAGGTACAGTGTCATAATTCTGTTCAAGTCCTCCTTTCCTTCTTCAGGCTGGTGTATATTGATCTCCTAATGGGCCTCTATGGCTCACTCATGGTATCCCTCCATTCCAACTCCTTCTCCAGCTGCAGTCAGAACATTTGCTTTCCTCCTTTCTCCCATCATATAATACCTTTCAGTGGTTCGCATGAATTACAGGAAAAGGTCTTCTCTAGTTGGAAGAGCTGCTTTTCTTTTCCTCATATTCTTTAATCTCTTCTTTATTTTAAGGTGAAAAAACAATGAAACAAAATTTCAAAACAAGATGCAGTGGCAAGGAGAAACATCAAAGCAACACCATGGATTTGGAGGTAGATTTACTTAGGTGGACAGGCACTGATTGGGATCGTTGCCAGAATATCAGACACTGATCTCTGGTGATCTAGGACTTCTCTCCAATAAGTCAGCAGGAAGTGCAGAGGCAGGCTGGCTTGTCAGTTGGGGATGGTTTTATACAGTGATCATCACAGTGCCCAGCCCTTGCTAAGAGCTGGAGCAACTGGAACTGGAACAGGAACTGTCACCTGGGGAACTATGAAGCTGAAGTATACTGTGGCAGGGCCATTTTCTGTTACCGTGATAGGAGAGTAACAATGTTTAATACATTACATATTGTTATCTTCAAAGTAGTTGCTCAGAGTATAAGATATAGGCATGCAAAACTGACCAAATATCATTAGCACAAACCTTTCTTTTGATGAACTAACAGAAATTAGTAGTATATCTATCTTAACTATCAAATATATATATATATTTTTTTTCCCCATTTCTTTCCTCCTTTCTCCCATCATAGATTTTCTTCTCTTCAGAAGTTGTTTCCCATTTCACACTATCTGTTGTACATTTTGTATCTTACTTCAGCTTCCATGTTCTCAATACAATATTTAATCGGGGAAATATTTTTGTGCTTTTCCCCTCTCTCCTTTTCTTTCACTCAGTCATTCGTGTGAGATGCAGAATATATTCCAAACCACTGGTCTGTGCTCTCCAGTGGTTTGTCAGCGCATATGACACACGGAGGCCTTCAGTCCCCAGGTATAGACTTAGTTGTCATCTCAGGATCCTCCAGGATGGAGGGAAATGCATCAGATCATGGCTCCCACTTGTAATCTCATCTAGCTGCCTCACTAGCAAAGCTGCTGTCTTGGACCTGTTCTAAATTCTGTGTCTGTTAGTGCAACTCTGCAGACTTCAGGGAGGAAGGAAGTAAGCAGTTAGCTCTTACAAACTTATTCCTAATGAACTCCCCATAGCTTCACTAAGCAGTAACTCATGACCCCTGACTGCCAAGCAGAATGTGAGCCTATGGTTCCTCAAGTGGGGAATGCTTCTTTCATGCCTGAAGATAAATAGTGAAAATTTCTTCTATTCTGACTCTCTACTTTGCTGACCTTTAACCCATGCTCACAGGCCATCACCTCTCTGAAGTTTTTCCTGATTGCCCCAAGTACAGATGGCGATTTCTGATATAATGTCTACAGTTTCTTTCTTTCTTTTCTTTTTTTTTTTTTTCTTTGTGAAAAAGGTATTTAGAACAGAGTCCACACAGTCTCACTACACAGATTGGACTCATAGTGGTAGTGATCCTCTTGTTTTAAACCTTCCAAACTCTGAGATTTATAGGTGCTTGCTGCCATGCCCAGTCTCAGATGCTCTTTCGGTGTGCCCCAGGGCCATGGCTGGCATGGCACACTGATGATCAAACCCTGGTCCCTGTGCCTACCTACACAGGTGCTTTAGTCTACCAAGCTATCTGGCTGGTCTAATGTCTGAAGTTTCTTATGTGTTCCTTTCTGTAAAGCATCTGTCTTGTTGTGTAGCAGTTTTCACATGGGATTGCATTATTAGACCACTCTCTACCTCCCTCCCTCCTTCCCTCCTTCCCTCCCTCTCTGCCTCTTCTCTCTCTCTCTCTCTCTCTCTCTCTCTCTCTCTCTCTCTCTCTGTCTGTCTCTCTCTCTCTTCCCAGTGTTTTACTGGACATTGAATCTATGGCCTTTGCACTGAACTACATTACTAGTTTTTTTATTTTTAGTTTTTAATATTTTGGTATAGAGTCTACCTGAGTGTATCAAACTGGGTTCAAACTTTTAATCCTTCTGGCTCAGACTTTTAGAGAATAGATTATATTCTTTACTTCATCTACATTGCCAGCCATTCATAGCTCTAAAAAAACTATTTTTGAATATAATAATAAATAAATGAACTTGCCGCTGTATTCTGGGACCCTTTCTGTCCTGCTCCCTCACTCTCTGGGGGAATCTCCAGCCCTCCCATCCGGCCCAAGCTCAGGCCCAGTGAGCGTGGGGGTGAGCCCCTGCACTTCCCTGCGCTGGGGCATCCAGTCCAATCCATCCAGAGTCCTTCACCGCGTTCTTGGGACCCTTTCCTCCCTGCTCTCTGGGGAAACTGCCACCCCTCCCATCCACTCCAAGCCCAGGTCCAGCTAGTGTGTGGGAGAGCTTCTGGGCCCCCCTGCACCCCCTGGACCAGGGGCGCAACAGAGGAGCACCACAGATTCACTTATGTGCCAGAGGGGGCACAACAGGATCCCTTCAAAGGGCTGCAGCAGGAAGGAGCTTAACACAAGAGCTAGACTCAAGTCAGGAATAACTGGATAAACTCAAACTTCATAGATCTGTACCTGAACTTCAGTAGGTGCTAAGGTTATAACTGCACCAAAGCTCTACACAAAAAGTCAGAAGTCAGAGCTATACAAAATGGCAAAGAGAAGGAGCAAAATGCAATCTCAGGCCTCGAGCCCACCAAGAACAAGAGCAGAGGACACTAGCTCAGCTGAAATGTATGAATTAATAGAGTCAGAAGTAAAGAAACAACAGCAGAAAGGTTTAGAGGAACTCAGAGCAGAATTCATTTCTGGAATAAAAAAAAAATAAATGAAGACATAAAGGATTAAAAACCAATTCCTGCAATGGACCAAGCTCTGACCAAATATTACAAAGAAGATAAGATCTCCCAATATAGAGGGAAAATTACCTTGCTTTATATAGGTGTACTTGTGAGAGCAAATGAAGTTGCATGCTTGGATAATCTAGAATTGAATGCTACCCACAGTTTTGCCTAATAATACAGCACAGAGGTCCAGGAATAACTGAGGTTCTTGCTGCCTCTTCTCTGTCCATCATGCTTAGACTGAAGACCAGCTGAGCTCAGCAGTCAGGGTGCCCCTCACTGCAGGGACCTGCTGCCACTCAGCACTGATAAGAGGCTCACACTGGCACCCGCGAGGTATGAGCCCATGCGATCAACCAGAACAGGCATTCTGATGTGAGAAGATTTACTGGGGGCATGAAGAAGGCTGTGTGTCTGGTAGGCCAAGGCAGCAGTGAATAAAGGGGGGACAGGAGACTTCATAGATCTTTTAGGGAGTGTGATTACAGGCTGGAACCAGCTGAGGAAGAGCTAATCTTGGCAGGGCTACCTGGTCTGTGGGTGACCTTTGATGTTAGCAAAGGAGAGCTTCTGTGTTTATTTGCCCAGGTCAAAGTCAGGGGGACCTGTTCTGTGGTTTTAGGTTTGGCTCCGTATCAGGACAAGAGGGAGAGAGTTTGGGGGAAGGGTGCCCGAGAAACCAAGAGGGAGAGTGCTTGGGAAACTTGGAGTACTGATGTATCAGCATGAACACAAGCAAATTGCAGACCTATAGGAAGAGGTGAGTAACTTGCCCCTGGATTATGGCCTGAAGGATGGGCCTTCAAGGCTATCTCTGGGCTTAGTCTATCACTTGTGATTTCCATATGTTCTGAGCATCTCTTTCTGAAGTAAAGGAATCCTAGTTGGCCTGCTTCTTTCACAGTTCCTCCTTGGAGGCAAAGTATTGTTTAGTCTTCTGATGACACATGGCCACTTGCCTTTCCCGGTGAGAACTATTTGCCTTGATTATACAGTGAAGAAATGAAGCAGAGATGGGTGGGGCTTGGCTCACAGCAGAAGCAAATCAGAATAGCCTGTTTACTTTTATTTGCTTACTTTTTTCTTTCTGTCAGTTCAGCTACCTCCCTTCCTCTAGATTCTAAACATGCTGAATTCAGCAAGTCCAGCTCTAAGTTCTGTTTCTTGGGTCCTTGTTACTGGCCATCTGATAAGGCTTCTCCTGCACTCAAGGACCGGTCTCTCTTCCTCCTCTTAGCCCACTCATAGCCAAAGCTACTGCTCCGGGCCTGCTTTAAGTTTCAGCTTTAAGTTTCAGCTTTTCACTTTTGGCTGTCTGGATCATGGCTCTGCTATTTACCTTGGTCCTTGGTAAGTATCTCTGCTTCTGTTGTTTTAGAATTCAGGCTTCTCTGGAAATTTTAGAAAAATCCTTTCTGTATCCATATTCACATATCTTTCAAGGATGGCTATCTTTCTCATTTCTATATCTAGCAACTCTTCTAAATCCTAATAATACCTTTATTCAATCCAAATTTATAGTATGCTTTGATTGCCAGCTGTTCTCTATTTTCCTGTATTTGCCTCAACAGAATTATGGCATCTTATCCCATTCCCATTTGAAATAACTATCTATTTATAACTATATCTGTCATTTGTCATTATAGTCATGTGTAGTGGCAGATTCGTGCAATCAGCACTCGGGAGGATTGTGAGTTGGTGCCCAGCTTGGGCAGTATAGTGACTTAGTGAGATCTTGTCTAAACAAACAAACAACAACAAACTCAGAAAACAAGCTTAGAAAGGGGCTGGAGAGATAGTCCGAAGAGCCTGGCTTTAATTTCCAGTACTTAAATAAAGAGACAAATGGATTCTGGGAAATGTCAAGTGGAGCAAGTCAAGAAAGCATAGCTTCAAGAGTCTCCCCTTTCATCGATCAATTTGTGTGTTTTCCTTTGAAAAGTGATGCACCTAATTTTTCTCCAATTTTCCTGTTTCTTCTAACCTAGGTAGGTTAAAAATTATCCTAGATAATATCGAGATTTGGGAGCCAAAGAGTGCTGTCTTCAGTCCTGGCTCTTTCATTTCTTAGCTGTCTGAATTTGTAGGTGACTATGCTTCTCTGAAATCTTGCTCTTTAATTTATGATATGAAAATAATGTTATGTTCTTCAGAGGTTTGTTAGGAACCTTTTCATAAGATAACTAATATAGAGTATCTAAACAGAGGAGCTCAACCAGAGATCATAGAGAAACAAACAGAAAAACCATTAAACACAATGTTCCCAGCTTATGTTTAGTGCTCAAATCTGAGAATTTGGAACTTAAATGTGGTTATGTACTTCTCCTCCAACTCAGGTGTCAGCAAGCTAGGAATGACTTATATTTTTTCAATTGTGGGGAGAAAAGAAAAAGAAAAAAAATAATATTGAATAACACATGAGCATTAAGTAAAATAAAATTTAAATTTGTGCACATTAAGGTTTGTTGAAACATGGCCATGTGTCTTTGTCCATAAATACATGGTTGCTCATGTTATAAAAGCAGAGCTGAGTAGCTGCAACAGAGAACATGAGGCCTACAAAGCCTAAGATATTTACTTTCTGGATTGGTATAGTAGGACTCTGTTAGCGCCCATCTAAATGTAGTGCTGGTGAACCCAGTGAAGCTCTCCACTGTTTTCTCATCTCGGCACTGTCTTGATGGCTCCCTTAGGTTTCACTAGGGCATCTCTCCAGCAGCTTCTTGTGCTCTTTACTGTTGAGCTGAGAAGCTGGATCACCACCCTTCTACTTCAGGCAATTACAACCAATCAGTCCCATTGACTAGAAAACCAAATCTACCTGTGCCTGGGTTGAGCCACAGAACATGTAAAGGGAACAGGCTGGGTCAATTAGCTGTGGGAAGATGGGACTCTGAGGTTGCTGGCCTGTGTCCTTCGAGGCTAAGAGAAGGTTGCACAGGTTCTGTACTTACCACTATGGTGATCTCAAGAAGGTTAGCAAGTGTCTTCTACAGAGCTGAATGCTTCAGTAAAGCCTTAGAAATTCAGTCCATGATTTCATTCACTTTTTTTTTTTCTTCCCTAGCCATTTTCACTGGACCTGGCCTCTCAGGTAAGATTTGGGTTTGGTAGGTTGGAAGGAAGGATGCCAGGAAAGAAGTTTCCAGGCTTTTAGGCTTAGGAGAGTGGAAAATTTGCGACTTCCTGGGCCATGGAGAGAGATTATAGTTCAAAATGGGTCCAATAACCTCCCTTTCTGATTTCCTACTCTACCCTACCACCCTGAGGCAAATTCACACCTCCAGAACATGGAATATTTAACTGTGGTTTAACTTGCTGAGGAACTTCTTCCTACCTTTTCCTTCTGACCCAAGAAGCTCATCCACCATCTAAATGAGAGAAGTGTGTTAAGGTGCAGAAGACAATTTATGCATATCTTAGTCACTTGTCACCACTGGGACAAAATACCTTAATGATACCTTAAAGGAGAAGAGGTATATTTTGGTTAGTGTGTCCAATTCATGGTCAGCTCACTCCAAAGCAGACATGGCATGGTGGAGGAGCCTGGGCAGAAGACAGCTGCTCTTCCCATGGCTACCAGAAGGGGGTGGGAAGAGAGAGAGAGAGAGAGAGAGAGAGAGAGAGAGAGAGAGAGAGAGAGAGAGAGAGAGAGAGAGAGAGAGAGAGAGAGAGAGAGAGAGAGAGAGAGAAAGCCAGGGAAAAGAATATCCTCTTTAAGTAGCCCGTAGCCAACCTTCCACCAGGACCTACCTGCAAGTCAGCTACCTGCCCTATGATCCATTCACTTCCTGCATACATGAGAACATATTGGGGACGCTTCAGATGCTCTGTGGGCATAGCTGAAGAAAGAAATTCCTTCTGCCGTACTGGTTTTCAGATAAAGTAGACCTCTCTGACATCTTTACTGGTACCTTTAAGTTAGAAATACGTTTGTTCTGTGCAGCTTGATCAGCAGAGGGCGCAATGGATTTCAGCCTCATTGAGGTGTTGGTCAACAATGTACCACTTTCACCCCCAAGAAGAGGGTGGAGCTGCACAGAAAGAATGAATCCGTGGAAGAAGAAGGCTTTGCGAGGTCTAACCTCAAGGGGGGTGTGTCTTTGTGGATTAGTGTTTCTTCTACCCTATACATCCAATCTTTCACTTCATGGCAGCGGCCTTACCTATGAGTTGCTCTTGGTGTGCAGGATCCCTGATGGATGCAAGTTGATTCTTTACAGATGCTGCTTCTAAGATTTCACCCCCCACCACAGATTTCTTGGTCTTTTCTCTTGGCCCTCAGGGCTGTTGCTTATTGTCAGTGCAGACAGGCAAAGGCTCTCTTTATAGCCTCTCTACTCTACAGCTGTTGCTCCCCTGGGCCCTTCTTTTAAGCTTTTGCTAATAAAGTAAGCTACAGACACTGTCAAGGTCATGGCTTCCCCCAGGACACCCCTCCCCAACCCTTTGTCTTTCACAACTTTTCTCAGCTTTGTATTCCCACAGGCTAACTTCCTTTTACAATCATTCTTTGTTTCTTTTTTGCTTATTTCTTTTTTTTTTTTTCTAGGAACTGCTCTAGTCTTCTACTCCACCCTTGGGTTCTTTAAGAACAAGAATTTTACTAACGAAAATGAAAATAATCCTAGTTAGGATACATATACAGCTACATTCTCTTAATTCAATGAATAGAAAGATTTGTTCTAATAGTGTTTGTGGACAGGATATCATGTCTTCATTTGTACAATGAATAATTGCTAAGACAACAATATGCAATGTATTAATTATTGAAACTGTCCTACTAATCAGTTTTGAAACTGTCTCATTGCTATTTGTTTCTCAATAAAGTTATTTTAATAGAGAAAATAATCCATAAATGAACCTAATACTAACCCTTTATTGGAATGCACAGTAATGTCAATTAAAACTCTATTCTTAGATTCAATGACGCAAAAATTATTTCTCAGTGACTTGAATTACATTCTATCCACATGTATACCTTTTAAACTCAAATGTGTGACAATGGATATTTATTTTAGTACTTGTGGTAAAATGTTCAGTTTCTGTCTCTAGTCTTCATCCTTTATACTTCCCTGCCCTACAAAACATACGAAGAAGGGAAACAAAAATAAGTCAACCAAACATAAACCTCTCAGTGCAGTTTAAAGTCAACCAGATTAGAGTTTCCTCACTCAATCACTGCTCCTGGGTTGATTCCAGGTTCTGGGGAATTTATGCAGAGCTGAGGCAAGGGAACAGTTGGAAATCAGGAGTCACATTTCATCTGTGCAGGCATCTGGGTCACCCCATGTGGCTCAGCATGGCCTCTAAAGCTGTTCACGTCCCGTTAGAACACAGAGCACCAGTCTAAATGTGGCCTTTCCTGGTAATTGTTCTAGTGTAAAAAGAAGTGGCAGAGTCAGCTCTCAAATATCCTGCTATCAAGCTTCAGTAGATTTGCTGAGATTGCCTCAAGGACTCTTAAGCTCTTCAAGGGCATAAATTAAGAGTTTGCTCATCTCTGTTCTCTAAGTTCATAATGCAATACCTGAAACCGACTGTGTGTTCAACACATGTCTGTTGTCTGATGGGTTCTGCTTACTTGTTTTTTTTTCCCCTTCTAGTATCTTCCTCTTTATTCATTTTCAGAGTACCAGTTTCAACTTGGATAGGTTGCATTAACCCAACCCACCTCTGGCAGGTATACTCAACATGCTGTATAAAGTATAACATTCAATGTATTATTTCTTTCTCAAGAGAGTTTTCTTTGGTCCATTAAGACCCAGCTCCCCTTACGTGGGCTTTGGTGGAGGTCGTGGGGCAGCACCAGCAGGTCTAAATCGGGGTGGAGGAGTTCGGTCCTTGCGGGCTTCGCGAGATCGATTTCTGACCACTCTGCTGTCAATAGCACAACTCATACAGTAGTGCAGCTTCACACACAGCTTAGGAAACACATAACCGTCGAAGACACTCACTTCGGTAATGTCCCTGACGGCGGCGGCCTCCACTACGTTCCGAATGACAAACTTATTAATGGCCTTATCTTTGGGTAGACACAGGGGGCAGTTCGTGCAGCGAACAGGTTGCACATGACTGCGGCCCTTTTTGGCACAACCGTTGTTCCTTCTTTTTTTTGTCATCTTGGAAAGAAGGTCTCAAAAGAGGTGGGCTCTGCTTACTTTACACAGGCAGTCCCACTCCACTTTTGTGCTTTTGTAGGAGATCAGGAA
This sequence comes from Ctenomys sociabilis, assembly GCA_004027165.1. Classification (NCBI taxonomy): domain Eukaryota; kingdom Metazoa; phylum Chordata; class Mammalia; order Rodentia; family Ctenomyidae; genus Ctenomys; species Ctenomys sociabilis. The sequence continues at coordinate 60,598 of PVKA01007531.1, read as the reverse complement.
ACAAAATCAGGTCTTTGGTTCTTGTATCTGAAGGCACTGGGGTACATTTTTGTTACCTCTAGAATCCTCTACTGAAGTTATTTGGGCTCTGAGACTCTCAAGCTCTGACTCTTCCCTCGATTTGTGCTTTTCCAGTTTCTTCTGAATCAGGTGCTTGGGCAAAGGATGTTGCCACAGGAAATAGCAATAATGGGTAGGGCTGGGTCACTGACTGTGGAGACAGTGAGGTTGTTCTCCCTACATTATGTAATTATGTTCAGGCAAAATTATGTAAATTATGCTTCATTCTGGCTACTCTGGAGGGAGTCAGTCATTAGACATGATCTTTACATCCACATTGCATCGTGGTGCTCCTATTATTAAACAGTGTAACCACAGGGCTATCATTTCCATGAGGATAGTTTTTCTCTCAACTATGAAATATTGGGTAGCTGTGATTCCCTCTGCCAGCCTTTCTAATTCTGACCACCAGAGTTTAAAAGTTCTACTGCATCAATCTATTTCCCTTAACCTGAAAAGGCCAGCAGTGACATCTAAGTGTCTCAAGGTGGAGTTTCTTCATTAGGGCTTAATGAGGTACGTGGGAGCATTGGAACTCAGAGATGGAGCCCTGCAGCTTTTTGCTTCTCCTTTGACTTCTCCTTTTGAGTTCCCTAACTTGTCACATCTTCTGTCACTATGGATGCAACCATGATTGACTGAGAAAGTACATCTCTGAGCACCCACAGAGCTCCTCCCAGGTCTGCAGTCGATATCCTGTCTCTTTGCAGAGACCACACCTGGAGTACGACTGGTGGGAGGTCCCCACCGCTGTGAAGGGCGAGTAGAGGTGGAGAGGAATGGCCAGTGGGGCACCGTGTGTGATGATGGCTGGGACCTAGCGGATGTGGCTGTGGTGTGCCGAGAGCTGGGCTGTGGAGCCGCCAAGAAATCCCCAGCTGGTACCGTATATGGGCCTTTGGCGGAAAATAGTCAGAGTGTCCTCATCCAAAATGTCAACTGCAATGGGATGGAAGACACACTGACCCAGTGTGAACAAGATGAAGATGTTTATAATTGTGGACATGAAGAGGATGCTGGGGCATCATGTGAGAGTAAGTATGGTAGGGCTCAAAGACCATCTGACAGCTAACTATAGCCTTTGCACCTACTTTTATTGGTCTTCATTCCCTGTCATGGGCTTCATATTGGACAGTAAGCTCTCCATCACACCTCACACTTTCTTAGTTGTGAGCTCCAGAGACAGTAATATTCTCACCTAGAATTTTTACTCCTACTAATGTTTTTCTTTTTGGGTCAACCTACACAAGAATAGGCTTTTCTTATGTATACACATGAAGTTAAACATACACATCACAGCTAAACATTGTTTTGAGTGATGTATTCTTTGTCTAGGCTGGAGTTCTAACTTTTTTTCTAGGGGAGCAATGGACTCCCAACGCATAATGTGATTTTTGGCTAGTTTTAGATCTCATAGAGTCTGCAATCTTGTCTGGCAGACAGAAGAAGGTCCCAAGAGAGCAGCGTGATCTCATGGTTAGTGAGACAGATGGTAGATAGATTGTTATGGACATATACAGACCTGTATTCTTCTTTTAGCTCTCGTATATATTTGCTCTACATATTTAATAACAACTTCTCTCTTTGTATGCTCTCTCCCTTATATTAGACTGTGATTTGGCTGCGGGGCTGGTCTATTTCTTCTCCCAGAGAATCTATGAAGGGAATAATGACTTTTGCCCTGATAATGAAGTCTTATTTTTATTTCTTAGAAAGATTGGGGATTTGGATACTCGGCTCATGACAACATTGCACTAAATTTTTTTTACATCTTTTATGTTTACACGAATAGATAGAAGGATTCATGTGTACATGCTGTATAAATTATACTGCCTCTAGTTAGCTATCTCACGAAGAACTGAGAAACAATGAGATGAATGTGAAAATAATTAGACAAGTTAAAATGTTACCAAAGTCAGGGCTAGGGAAATACTTTGGTGATCTAAGTGCCTGCCTGACAAGTGCAAGGATATGAGTTTGACCCTGGGTACTGCATGCTGTGCAGGCCCCAGAACCCCAAGCATGTCAAGCTGGCCACTGAACCTGGGCATGGTGGCATTGCCTGTAATCCCAGTGCTGAGGAGGCTGAAACAGGAGGATCACTAGGAGTCCAAGCTGCATAATGAGACCCTCTACCAAATAAATTAAAGAAAAATTAAAGTGTTACTAAGGACCATAATGATTCAGCCTGACACTAAGAAGTATTTATCTCATTGATTCATTCATATGTCTGGCACTCAGCTCTCTAGATTGCATTCTGGTGAACACAAAGAACTGAGCCAAGCGCACGCTGTGTTCCCTTTCTCTGGAAAGACCTTGTTCTTGTAAAAAACTCTGGCTTTCTTTCTTCACAGAGCCAGAAAGCTCTTTTCCTCCAGAGCCAGAGAGCGTGCGGCTGGCCGGTGGCCCTGGGCGCTGCGCTGGGCGAGTGGAGGTGCAGCACAAGGGCCAGTGGAGCACTGTGTGCAAAGCAGGCTGGGACCTCTCGGCTGCGAAGGTGCTGTGTCGCCAGCTGGGCTGTGGGAGGGCCCTGATGGCCGTAAACCAGTGCAGCAGCTCTGTAGAGGGGCGAGGGTCCATCTGGATGAGCAAGATGAAATGCTCAGGAAAAGAAGCAACCATTCAGGATTGCACTTCCGGGCCTCTGAAGGAGAACTGTACCCACCATGATGACACGTGGGTGGAATGTGAAGGTAATGGAAGGCGATGCTTCCTTATCCAGACACCAGGCTCCCTGTGGAAGTGGTTACTAAATGGAATCTCATTCAAATGATACGTACAACTACTTATGCACCAATGAACCAATTCGGAAAAGTTACTAATTATGCAGACTGTCAACTGTCTGATTTTTTGAAAGTATATAGCAGCAACAGTCTTTGAGATGTGTTATCTACATGTACCAACTCCCCATGATAAATATAATCATTATGTTCTGCAAGTATGAACTAAGAAAAACGATTTATGAAATAGATGGGAAAGTAAAAAGGTCCTAGAAACAGATCCAGGCTGTAGAGGTTAGAACGTGAGGAAGACCTAGAGTTGGAGCTTCAATCACAGAAACAGTGGAGGGACGTGCTGTTGGGTTTTGTGTGAGGACACCGATGGTTGTCTCTTTTCTCCTTTTTACTTCTTTCTCTGTTCTCCAGATGCCTTTCAGTTGAAGCTTGTAGGAGGAGACAGCATCTGCTCTGGGCGGCTGGAGGTGCGGCACAAGAACAAATGGGGCACTGTCTGTGACGACGGTTGGGGGAAAAAGGAAGACCAGGTGGTATGCAAGCAGCTGGGCTGTGGGAAGCCCCTTAGTTCACCCTCCAGGAAAAGATATGGCCATGGAGTTGGCCGCATCTGGCTGGATGACGTTCGCTGCTCAGGGAAGGAGCAGTCTCTCGAAAAGTGCAAGCACAGGTTTTGGGGGTATCATGACTGTGACCATACGGAAGACGTGGGTGTGACCTGCTCAGGTAAGCTCTACTGGTGGAGTTCACAGGAGCTGGCCCGGGGGATGCTGGTGGGAGAGAGGGTGGTGAGAGTGAATCTGGGTGCAAGGGTCAGAGCCTGCCATAAGGATTTTCTTATGACCAGTGTCAGAGCCTGCCATAAGGATTTTCTGCTTCTTGTGTACTTACAGTTATAGGTCTGAGGGATTTTAGTGGGGACCCCCCCAGAGGAATTTATAGGGAGATAATAAACAACATACAGTTGATCACTGTAAGAAAAAAGTTTTGATAATTATTTGATCAACATTTATATTAAACACAAAAGAGCAAGATTCAGAGAAAACAAGCTACTTTCCCAAACTATAAAGCTTGCCTTCAAATCATTTACCAGAACTATAAAGATCAGTGTTTATTTTCATTACAGGTTTAGTTTTCTTTGATGACCTTCACGCTCTTAGTTTATTACTCCCCAGGATTTATTCTCAGTGTGTGTGGGCTATGGGAGGGAGATCTTTGAGAATACCATGAGAGTCTGATCATAGAGCACAGGCTGTCATCCCTGAGCTTTACACTTCTTCAGGGCCATGGAGGAAGAACCCCTCTCTGAACTTGAGCCAGGAAGTCCAAGCATGGCCACTGAATGGCTGACTCAGGGGAACCACAGGCTTGAAACTTAGATGTGGAATCAGAGCGGGGCTGTTTGTGCAGGGCTCTTAGGTGAAGCAGCCAACTGGCACACAACTAACTGATAAATAACTGACAGAAACTGATACTTAAAAAACATGGGAGCAGTTAATGTTTAGAAAAAGGATACATTTAGTGGTCAAAAGACCAGGTTTTGAATCTTATTGCTGCTTCTTGCAAGTTGTATAATCCTATGTTATTACTTAACTACTCTGAATCCGTGAAATAGGAAGATGGTCGTCCCATTTACCTTAACTACTTCTTGAGTGTCTGAGGACAGGACATGAGTTCTGCGTCTGTGGATTCAACCACCCACTTATCGAAAACAAGCATTTGAAAAAAAAAATCACATTTGTATTAAATATGTACTGAGCGTTCTCTTGTCATTTTTCTTTTATAAATACAGTATAACATATTTGCTTAGCATTTGCCTTACATTAGGATGCACAGGAGGATGTGTCTGTCAGAGACACAGTGTCCCTTTGTACAGGGGACTTGGGCATCTGTGCAGTTTTTGGTGTCCTCAGGAGTCCTGGCACCATTTTTCTGTGAATACAGAGGAATGGCTGTCGCATGTGTGACTCACACAGGAACTGGTTGAATAAGTTGCTGGCATGCTGAACAGGATTTTTATTTGGCTCACCTCCATATGGGATATGCATATCTCCTCAGCTGTTTCCAATTCTGGACAGCAATCTGCTGCCTTAGTCAGTTTAGCTTGAATGGAATAAATCCTTCCAAGTCTACCCTAATTCTTAATTCATTTTTCTTTTCTGTTTTGCAGAATAGTATCATGGCCATCTTGAGCTTTTACCTGGCCTCTGTTGGCCCTGCCACATGCCCTGCTTCTTCATCTGAACTCTACTTGTCCTAGTGGTGACACCGGGCCCCAGACTTCTGCCACCACTCCTGCTTCTCAGGAATTTGAATCCCGCACTTAGATCCTGACCTAGCAACAAGAGCCACCTCATTGCTGCTGGGAGATGTGAGCTGTTGAATTTTCTGGTTGAAGAAAGCAAGCTTTCCACTGCCCCTTGCTCATCCTTAGTGGTGGCTCATTGTCTTTTCCCTCCTGCCTGCTGTCCTGGTGTCTGCCACTTGGACCAGACATGTAAGCCATTGTTTAGGCAATAGCTATGTCTATCAACCACATCAAAGGAAGGAATCCCCAGAAAGAATGTTTTAAAGGGAATATGGGTAGGCGAGCTTTTGGAATCTGAGAAAACAGTCTTTTTGAGCTCTTGTTATCAAGCTTTAGCTGGTCACAGCAAATGATAACACCTCATTACTTTGCTATTTCTTGGGGAATGTGGACGACTCTTTTAGCCTCAGAGCAATGTCCTTTAGCTCTAGACCTTTGTGTGACATTTAGTAAAAATTGTTTTCCCTCTGAATATTCTAGTAAAATACCTGTGTTGTCCACTTCTGTGCCACCTGCCAACACAGTTGGCATTTAACAAAAGAAAATCTCACAGATGCATCTTACTTTATCCAAAGGTATTTGTTAATGAGAAAAGGTCAGAAGAGAGGGAGAAGGAGGCTGGGGAGGGCTACCATTGTGTCTTATGGTACTCAGAAAGTATCATTTTCATTTTATCAACAGAGACTTTGGAGTCTGTAAATTTGAGGTAAGACAGAATGATACTTAGGAGAGCATCAAAGTTTAATTATAAATCTCAACAACTTTAGATTCTGAGGTTAAGTTGACACTAATACTAGGGCTAGGTATACCCTGTCTAATAAATTGAATCTCAAAATCTCACCAGTTGCCTGTATGATATGTATTTTTTTCTTGCTGTGAAGAAAATTAGTCAGTTCCTCAGTGAAGAGATTTTGGATAGGATTAGCTAGAAGAGAACTTTCCAGCAAATGCAACCATATGTACAGAACAGCTCTTCTCTGGATAAGGAAATTCTTCTTATTTCCTGTTCTGCTGTATGGACCCAAAGTTAATTCTGCCACTCTTGTCCTTCTTTTTATAACATAATCTTGTTTTATTTTTAATTATTATGCTTTAATTGCACTTATTGCTCCATGTGATATTTCAATGCCCTGCTCCCTTCTGTCCTTCCCAAACTCTCATAATCGCTATTGTACATTTAGATGTATTTTTGTTCAATTTCCATGTGTGAGAGAGAATGCGTAATACCTACCTTTCTTTGCTTGGCTTGTTTCATTCAGCCTAATCTCATCTGCTTACATCCATTTCCCCACAGTGTTTCATTCTTTATGTCTGAAAAAGATTCCTATGATCATAATACATACTTATTCACTCATTTGTGGAGGGTCACCTAGGTTGATTCCATATCTCAGCTGTTGTAGCAGCTCAGATGTTTGTTAGTGTTTTTCTTAGCAATAAAATCTTTTTATTAAGGCATGTACATTGGTTTTTTTTTAGACATAATGGTATCGCACACTTAATAGGCTACAGTGTAGTATAAACATTAACTTTTATATGTTCTGGGAAACCAAGAAAATTCATAGAGTTCCCTCTATTGTGATATTTGCTTTATTGGTGTGGTCAGAGACTGATCATTTAGTGTTGCTGAAGTGTGCCTGTCCCCTCTCCTCTAATAGCCCTTTCAGCCACGGGGGTTTTTGTGTCTTTCTGGACACTCAATGTTCACTAACCTCTGGAAGAGTAAGTTTGGGGAGAGAAACTGTCAGGAGCTATGCTGAGTCTGATACATATTAAACTTCAGCATAGAGATGCTCTTTATACGGTTAGTGGAGATCTCTGGCTCTGGAGATATTATCTGAAAGTATGGGTGATATTCAGAGCCATGAGACTTATAGTTTTGTCACAAGAAAGTGAGGTTGAATAAGAGGAGATGTGAAGACTAGGCCTCAGTGCACCACACCTTTTATCTTGGAGTCCCCTAGAACAAGGACTCAGGTGCAAATTGTTTACTGAGTGGTAACACCAGGAAACATTTGTGAAGGCTTCAAAAGTGAGTTGGAGTGCATTACTTACCTTGACTCTTAGCTTGTTGAGGATGGTAACTGAGGCCCAGCATCTGCTCCTGCTGCTTTCTCCCCTGACCTGAAGCCATCATGCATGAGTACATCTCCATCCACGTTGGCCAGGCTGGTGTCCAGATTGGTAATGCCTGCTATTACCTGGAATGTGGCATCCACCCCAAGGGCCAGATGCCAAATGACAAGACCATTGGGGGGCAGAGATGACATTTTCAACACCTTCAGTGAGTCTGGTGCTGGGAAACATGTGCCTTGGGCAGTGTTTGTAAACCTGGAACCCACAGTCATTGATGAAGTGTGTACTGGTACCTACCGCCAGCTCTTCCACTCTGAGCAGTTCATCACAGGCAGGGAAGATGATGCGAACATCTATGCCTGTAGGCACTATACCATTGGCAAGGAGATCATTGACCTCATGTTGACTGAATGGAAACTAGCTGAGCAGTGTATAGGTCTGCAGGGCTTCCTGTTTTCCACAGCTTTGGTGGGGGCACTGGCTCTGGCTTCACCTTCCTGCTGATGGAAAGTCTCTCCATCTACTACAGCAAAAAGTCCAAGTGCAAATTCTCCATTTACCCAGTCCCCCAGGTCTCCACAGCTGTAGTAGAGCCCTACAACTCCATCCTCATCACCCACACCACCCTGGAGTGCTCTGATTGTGCCTTCATGGTAGATAATGAGGTCATCTATGACATCTGTCATAGAAAGCTTGATACTGAGTGCCCCACTTATACTAATCTGAACAGCCAGACTGTGTCTTCCATCACTGCTTCCCTCAGATTTGATGGAGCCCTGAATGAGGAGCTGAGAAAATTCCAGACCAACCTAGTGCCCTATCCCCATATCCGCTTCCCTCTGGCCACATATGCTCCTGTCATCTCTGCTGAAAAAGCCTACCATGAACAGCTTTCTGTAGCAGAGATCACTAATGCCTGCTTTGAGCCAGCCAACCAGATGGTGAAATGTGACCCTTGCCATGGTAAATACATGGCTTGCTGCCTGCTCTACAATGGTGATGTGATCCCCAAAGATGTCAATGCTGCCATTGCTACCATCAAGACCAAGTGCAGCATCCAGTTTGTGGACTGGGGTCCCACTGCCTTCAAGGTGGGCATTAATCACCAGCCTCCCACTCTGGTGCCTGGTGGAGACCGGGCTAAGGTACAGTGGACTGTGTGCATATTGAGCAACACCATAGCTCTTGCTGAGGTCTGGGCTCTCCTGGACCACAAATTTGATCTGATGTACACCAAGTGTGCCTTTGTTCACTGGTACATGGGTGAGAGGATGGAGGAAGGGGAGTTTTCTGAGGCCCTGGTGGACATAGCTGCCCTTGAGAAGGATTATGTGGAGATTGGTGTGGATTCTGTGGAAAGAGAGGGTGAGGAGGAAGGAGAGGAATATTAGTTGTACATTCCCTTCAGCCTGCACCAGGCACACTCTCAGAATTTTTTTTTTTTTTTGTCTTTTTGAGACAGGGTCTCACTATGCAGTTCAGGTTGGCCTTAAGCTCACGTTGTAGCTCAGGCTGGTCTCGAACTCACAACAATCCTCCTGCCTCCGCCTCCCGAGTGCTGGGATTACAGGCATGCGCCACCATGCCCGGCTACACTCTCAGAATTTGAGCTTCAGTGCAGCTAACAATCAGCAAGCTTTTCTGGTGGCATCATGTTTACTTGATCGTGTCTGATCTTCTGTGATCATGTCTTTTCCATGTATACCTCTGTTTTTTCCATCATGTCTCAGAGTAAATGCTTTAAGAAAAAAAAGTGAATTGGAAAGGGAGAAAGGCCAACGAAGTAAGAATTAATGAGCTGATTACTGCTGTGGGTAACTGGGTTCCCTACCACTGGGAGTTCTTTAATGTGTTGTGTACAAATCATTTAAAAATGAATATGGCACTGGCTTTTCTAGGTCTCAGCTTGCAGCCAGCAGGTCCTGTGCCCTCCAAAACTTCATACTTAAGAGAGCAATTTCATTATAATAAAATATACTTGCGCACATACTAAGGTCAATGGAAAAGTACAACCATTCACTTTGAGCAGGATCACTAAGAGGCCAGGCCCTTCAGGAATGTAGGTTTGGGTTTTCTCACCTGGTAAATAAACACAGCTATCTGAAGAGTTTGCTAAAGCAGAAGGAATGCCAGATGAATAATAAAAGAAAGTAGTTATAAATACCAACTATGACTACTGGATCAGTTATAAAAATGTTGATCAATAGTTATGAGCATTTCCCTTATTTTGCCATGAACATATTTGCATTACCATTAAGAAGAGGTGATAAATCAAGTAAGGTATTTTATTTTCATATATATATTCCTTTATATGCATGAGGAAATATTTGATGCATGCAGATATATATATATATATATATATATATACATATATATATGAAATCTGTTTTACTCATCTTATTTCTTTATTCTGTAACATTATAAAATTTTTTATTTTTTATATTTTTTGTATTTTAGAGAAGGGTCTACAGGGTGTTCAGGGTCTCACTGCTAGACTGGACTTACGGTGACCCGCTTGTTTGCAGCCTCCCAAGAGCTGGGACTACAGGTGTGCACCACCATGCCCAGTCTCAATCACCAGCTCAGTGTGCCCTGGGGGCGGGGCCAGCAAGGCAGGCCTGGGGATCAAACCCCTAACCTCTGTGCCTGCTTGCAGGAGCTTTAATCCATGGAGCTATTTGGCCAGCCCTAATATTTTTATTTTAAAGAAAATAAAGATAAACAATGAAAACAATGGCATAAAACTTCAAAACAAGATTGTAGGAGAGTAATAATGTTTATTACATTGTACATAGTGATACTCCTGTCTCAGCCTCCCCAGCATTGAAGTTACAGGCGTGAACACCAAGCCCGGTTTTGGGGCTGGCACAGTGGGCCTGGGGTCCTGGGGCCAGCACGGCATGCAGTATGGGATGGAACCCTGGTCCTTGCGCTTACCAGGTGGCTGCTTAGTCCACCGAGCTGTTTCCCCAGCTTCTCTGCATCCACATATTAAACCAACCACCAATCTAAAAACACTATGAAAAAAGAAAAAAACAAATGAAGATTTTTTAAATAAAAAAATGCCAAGACTTTTGTTTCTTGGCAGTATTCCCTAAACAATGAAACTGCTATTTACATAGCATTTACGTTGCATTAGGTATTATAAGTGATCTAGTGATAGTTTAAAGTGTAAAGGATGGAGTATAAGTATTGTATGCAAATACTGTGCTATACTACATAAGGGATTTGAGCACCTGTGGATTTTGATGGCCACGGGGATAAAGTAATACTGAAAACAATCCTCCAAAGTTGTAGAAGAGCAGCTGTTTCTTTTCATAAAGAAAGAAAGGTTTATTTCAAAGAATTGTTCTATGTGACTATGGAGGTTATGTGAAAAATGTGCATGTGGGTCAGAAGCTGGAAATTACGGATGAGCTGATAGTGCAGTTCAAGTCCAAAGGAACTCTCAAGCAGAATTCACTGTCACCTGAGACACACCAATCTCTTATTCCATTTAGGATTTCAATGAATTAGATAAAACCCACCACTTCATCACGGTCCATCTACTTCATGTGCCATCCACCAGCTGAAATGTTAATATCATCTAGAACTCCCTCACAGAAACATCCAGGCTCATGTTTCCTCATGTAGTTAGACACGGCTCAGGCAGTTGGCACAGAGATTCACCATCACAGCTTCCCCTACAACAGCCTCAGCTTGTTGGACAAGGCCAGAGGAACTTCACTCCCTTGTCTCCTGCACCTGAGCCCAGTTCTCTTTTGTGTTTTTGTCACTGCTTCCTGGAGCCCATGCTACTGCTTTCCCATAGAGGCTCCAACTTCATCCTCTGGTGAGAATCCTTATACTGATTTCAGGCTCTAGTTATAAACTCCTCTCACGTTCTTTTCTTCTGTGGGACACTCTTGTGTTCTGAAGAATCAAATTTTAACTGACTTTTGAACAATATGGTTTCCTCTTTATAATTTATTTCAATTTCAATAGACCTCTCATCTTGTTTGAAAGCTAAGACAGGCACACTGTGCACTTATTTTATAGCTGGACAGCCCCACTGTAATGTACCATGCATGCCCAGCACTGGCCTCAGCATGCCCCTTACTGGGTCAGTAGTGCTGTAACTTTTTATTAGATTGAATAATTAGGAGAAATGTGATCACTTCTTACTTTCCCGGTGAACTGCCTGTTTTCTTGGCATGATCTTTTTTTTTTTTTTATTTTAACAAATCCAAGCTGTATAAGGTATTTCTGTAAGCTCTGTATCAATCGTAAAGCCAGATGTTATTATAAGAAAATACAGACCAAGGTATTTTTTTTATAAAAAGGTATTTTAATATCCTTATCATAAGGTCATGGTTTGAAAATAGTTTCTTCCCTTCAAAACTAATGTTGAATTTGCCTTCCCTGCGTGGGGTATTAGGTTGAAGGAAATTTGACTATGGTGTAGAAGCAGGGCCCATGGGAGATTGAGATTAGATAAAGTCATTGCAGTGAAATCTTTATGATTGAATGCTGGTGACTTTCTAAGTGGGGAAGAGACTCTGTTTCTCTGTCTCTGTCTCTCTCTCTCTGTCTGTCTCTCTATTTCTTGTCATGCTGGGAGTCTACCAAAAAACAAGTTATCCCCAGAAGCAACTCCTTAACTTTAGGCTTCCAGAACTGTGGGCCAAAATTAACCTTTTTAAAAAATAATTTGTATAGTCTGTGGTACTGTGTTAATAGTAACAATAACAATAGCAACAACAAAAGGAAAAACAAAAAACAATGCTAGAGTTAGGTAAATGACATAATGCATCATGTTCTAATTACATTTACTCCAGAACACAAGGTTTGGGTGATATTCAAGTATCAGTATAATTCACTGAATTATAATGTGACTTGTGATGTCTCTCAATAGAACTCTTGCTTTGAATTTGTGCCAGGCCTAGGGTTTAAACTTTGGCCCTGAAATCCATCCATCCATCCACCCATCTATCTATCCATCCATCCATTCATCCATCCACCATGCATCCATCCACCCATCCATCCATCCATCCATCCACCCACCCACCCACCCACCCATCCATCCATCCATCCATCCATCCATCCATCCATCCATCCATCCATCCATCTATTCATTCATCCATCCATCCATTGAATTCACTCTATCAAAATAAAATACATACCAATGGGATCATCTCAAGAGATACATCTTAATATCTGACAAAATTTAAAATAATAAGTGAACTTCCTTACTTTGATATTTGATGTAGTTAAGAAGAGTCAAGCTCCAATATCATACTTAGTGGTGAAAGATGAATTAATATTGAATGTGACGGGAACAAGTCAAAGCTATTTATTTTTACTTTGAAATTAAGCATTGTGCTGGAAGTCTTAACTAGTGCAGCAAGGTTAAAAAAAAGAAATTAAAAATGTACAAAACAGAAAAGAATAATTAAATTCTGTCTTTAATCACAGATAGCATGTTCACCATTGTGATGGAATCTACCAAGAAGCTACTGAAAGTCAGCAATATTGCAGGATTATAAAAATCAATATCCAATATAAATTGTTTATATCTCAGCCACAGTTAGAAATTGAAATTCACAAAGCATTTAAAAAACCTAGGGATATATTTGACAAAAGATGTAAAACATCTGTACATTGAAAACCACAAAATATCACTGAGAGATGTGGAAGAACTCTTAATACCTTGTTTGTGGGTCAAAAACTGAAGTTTTCTTGTTTTGCTTTTTTTTTTTTTTTGGTGGAACTGGGGATTGAACTCAGGCCCCTGTGCTTGCCAGGGAATCGCTTATTCCACTGAGCCATCTCCCCAGCCCCACTTGTTTTGCTTTTGAGACAGGGTGTCATCATGCAGTTCACGCTACCCTTAAGCTCACTATGTAGCCCAGTTTTGCCTTAAACTCATGGTAATTTTCCTGCCTCAGCCTCCAGAGTGGTAGGATTATGGAAGTGCATCACAGTGCCTGGCAAATATAGCACAATGTTGTTAAAATGTTAATTCTTCACCCCCCCCATTCTTTTTGTCCAAGGATGCCAAAGATCACCTAGATACAGAAAAAATTACTAAACCATACTTCATTGAAATAAAAATAAAACTTCTGCTCTTTAAAAGGCACTGTAGGGAAATAGAGTAGTAGGCTACCATTTAAGGTCAATGACATGCATATCTTACAAAAAACTCTAGGTCAGGCTATATAGCAATTCAATGATTGGACAGACAGCCCTCACTGAATAGGAACATGATTTAAAGACAATCTGAGAGTGAAAATATGCAAAGGGCTAATGAACGTATGAAAAATACTGAGCTTCATTGAGCACCAGAGAAATGCAAATTAAACTCATGACGTCTCTACCCATGTCTTAGAATGGCTAAAAGTAAGTGGAGAACTGTAATTCAGATGGCTGGTGGGACTATAAAGTAGTAAAAACCTTTGGGGGAAGTAATTTGATGGTTTCTTACAAAGTTAAATATATTCTACTTAAAATTCCACCCAGATGTTTACACCAAAACTGTGTGTGAGTATTTCCATCAGCTTTATTATGGAATGAGTCTCAAAAATATTATGCCGAGGAAAGTAACTTAGAAGTCAGTAGAGAGGCTCTTGCTGAGTGTCCCACATGTTCTTTGCATTAGTGTTGGGAGCTGCAGCTGGGTGGGTTTTCCTATTACTACCCCTGGAGGAACCCGCCTGTAGCCAGCATGTTCGGCAGAAACAATAAGTTGCCCAGCAACCTGCCACAGTTATAGAATCTGATTGAGCAGGACCCATGGGTCTACATCAAGGAGCTAATCCAGCAGTATAATCACTACCAATCCAATGTGGAGATTTTTTTGTTTGTTTGTTTATTTTTCAGGGAAGGGTCTACAGGGTCTCACTACTAGATCAGACTTGTAGTGATCTGATCTGCCTATTTACAGTCTCCCAAGAGCTGGGATTACAGCCACACACCACCATGCCCAATCTCAGTCGCCATCTCAGTGCACCCCGGGGGCAGGGCCTGAGCAGCAGACTTGAGAATCGAACCCCCTGTGCCTGCTTGCAGGTCCCTTAATCTGCTGAGCTGTCTGGCTGGCCCCATGGACATTTTCAAGTTACAACCAAACTCAGCAAAGAACTGGCAGAGCTGGTGATATTTATGGCTCAGATTGGTCAGTGCTATCCAGAACATCTAAGTAACTTTCCCAAGAGCTCAAAGATTGTCTCTCCTACAATCACACATCAGTCCATCAAGTTTGCTGGAGCTGTTCTTGGAACGTCTGCATTGCTCTGATAAGCATCTTCAAAAGATTTTTGTACATATATGATGACTGCTATTAAGAACATAAATGCAAAAAATATATAAATGCAAAACATAAGAACAATAAAGTGAACATAGTACTACCCTGTGCTGAGGGGCAGCAATGCAAGTGCACCCAAGATAACTTTGGACCTGATGACTGAGCTCTGATAAGGGAACAACTGGAATGGTGCCTAAACCATCAACGTTATCCTGGCTGTCTGCTTCTCCAAGATCACTGAGATACTGGTTGTTACTCTGATGTTTTTCCTTGAGAAAGATGAAGATAAGAAAAAAGATAGAGACTCAGAATCTGAGGATAAAAGACCCACATTAAGAGACCTGCTTGTGCAATATGCCATGAAGAAGAACTCTAAAAAAAGAGAAGTTGAAAAGGCAACGAAAGTGGTCCAGAAACAAAAGAGAAAGATAAAGCCTAAGGCATTTAACTTTTCAGCCATTCATTTGGTCCATAAACCCCAAGATCAGAAAAACTACTCAAACAGCTATAGAAATCTAAGGAAAGATTTGAAGGGACTAAGATGCTTATGAAGCCGGGCGTGGTGGCGCATGCCTGTGATCCCAGCACTCGGGAGGCTGAGGCAGGAGAATTGTTGTGAGTTGGAGACCAGCCTGAGCTACAAAGTGAGCTAGAGGCCAGCCTGAACTGCATAGTGAGACCCTGTCTCAAAAAGACAAAAAAAAAAAAAAAAAAAAATGCTTATGAACCTTGTCTCCAGGTGAGGTATAAGCAGCTTTTTCACTTCAATTTCTGCCCTTATCCCCAAAGAGTTCTGCATTCCCACCAGAGAGAAGTAACAAAGATCCTTCAGTTTGCTGCACAAGCCTATCATTACCTTGTACCTTCACAGATCATTCATTCATTGTTCATAACTGTGGCTAACAACTTTATGACTGACAAGAAACTCTGGGGAAGTCTCAACATGAGGTATCAATGTCGTAAAGGTGATAACAGCTCAATGTCCTCTAGCCATGAATGAGGAACTTCTCCAAGGCCTAGCTCGGGAAATGACACACAAAGATAAGAGTGTAGTGATGTCTGCTAGCACTTTAATCCAGCTCTTCTGGACACTGCATCCTCAGATATTATAGAAGAAATTTTGGGGCAAAGTACAGAAGCTTCTGTAGAAGCAAGAGCACAAGAACATGGTGAATTAGATGCTAAGGTTACATTCCAGGAGTGGAGGTTCTGGAACTTGAGAAAGAAGAGGATGTTGCAAATAATGAAGATGGGTGGGAAAGTACCCAGTCTCAGGGAAGACAAAGAGGCTGACGGTGAATGGGTCTATCTCCCAGAAGCTGAGCAGCAAGGCCACACATGGATCGGGGCTCTCAGCACCAGGTGGGTCTTGACTCAAGAAGAATTCCAGAAAGTCTGTATGACCCAAGTAAGGAAAGAGCTCGCTGCTGCCCCAGGGAAGGCCAAAGAGAGGAAATGCATTGAAATAGACAGTAATGAGGAGCTCAGGGGGAAATTACTATCTGTTTGGGACATCGAGTGCTTTCATAAAAAGCTTCAGTTTGACAAGGAGACCTGACTAGCAACTGCAATAGGCTGGAAAGACAGATCAAATGGAATTTGTGAGAAAGAAAACCTAAATGAAACAATTTTCCAGTTCTACCAATAAAGAGAAGAAAAAACAGAAGTTTATGATGATGCCCAACAGCCAGAATGTTCAGTCCAAAACCAAACGGTCCTTCTGAGAGAAGCAGCTGGCCCTACGAGATGCACTTTTGAAAAAGAGGAAAGAACAAAGTAATTTCCAAGCAAATTTTCCATTCTGAGGCAAATGCTAAATTTGTGCAGTTACTCTGAAAATTGGCAATATAGGGTATTTATTTACATTAAAAAGTCCTCAAAGCACTATGTTGTGAAAATCATAGTAGATTTGATAGCAGTTTGCTGTTTTTAATTTGAGATGGGTAAAGGTGGTAATCTCTGACATGCAAATAGTGGTATAAATGATTTTAATATTGACACATTTTAACATTGAGTGCCCACTAACTGTCACTATAGATGTAAGCTTGAAGGAGCCATAACCCTTCACTCAAGGTATTCATGGGGGTGGCAGTGTGTATATGTGTTCATGGGGCAGTGCAAATCATTCTCTAGTGGAGGTGGGTTCACTTGGAGTTCCTCTTGGGCCCCTGCAGCCTTACAGACTACCTCTATAAGAATGTCAATTAGCCATTCTATTAAAACAAGACCACATTACAGGAACAAGAGGATCTGACTTGTAAATAGGCATACCTGAGGAAAACAGGTCTCCACAGTACAGATTTTGCATAGATAATTTGGCTTTTTTAATCCAAATTATGCCAGTATTATTTTAATGCTATGTAAATGCTTTTTGGGTAAAACTTCACTTTTAAAATTGCCTTAGGGATAAACAGTAATTTTGAAATGTCTTTAGTCCATCATTGAGCTGTCTACGTTTTTATATTGGTTTCTTTAGCCTCCCTTCACTCTGTATAATATTTTTAGCCCATTGTTTGCTTTGTCCTCAATAAAAGACTTCTGAAGTTCAAGATAAAAAAAAAAAAGAAAATAAGGGCTGACCAAATAGCTCAGTGGATTAAAGTGCCTACAAACCAGGGCACAGGGACCTGGGGTTTAATCCCTGGGCCTGCTGTGCCAGCCTCGTGCCTGGGGTGCACTGAACTGGCAATTGAGACTGGGCATGGCAGGTAGCATGCACCTGAAATCTTAGCTCTTGGGAGGTTGTACACAGGACAATCACTATGAGTCCAGTCTAGTAAGCGAGACCCTGAACACCCTGTAGACCCTTCCCTAAAACCATCCAGTATACTTAAAAATATCAATTGTGCAATTCTACTGTTTAAATGGGAACTGTTCATAGCCTCCTTGGCCCTAAATGAAAAAGACTGATATTTTAAGTTGGTTATTGTAATGTAAATTAATCCAAACTAATTTTCAAAAATTGAATGTTTCTCTTGTTAAATAATGTTTAAAAATAAAAGTTGGAAGTACAAAAAATACAAAAAAAGGAGAAAGTAACTTAGAGACAAAAAAAAAAACCAAACAAACACTGGATTTGCAAGTATAGGAAACCCTAGAAAAGACAGCCTAATTAACAACAACAAAGCTGATCTGCAGCTTTGAATGACTGGGAGGAGACACAGACAAACCACAGTGAGGTGACAGAAATGCTCTAGATTGTGATCATAATTGTACCTACTGGAGAGAATGCTTATAATGGATTCATTTTAGTGTATATTAATTAACATCATAAGCTCAGTTTTGAAAAACAGCTGAGTTTTTCAAAAGACATATAATACATGAAGACATGAAGAAAGAGGGGGAGTGTATTTTGATCTGAAGAGATTGTGAAGGCACTGGAGCAGCACACACCCAAGCACAGGAAAAGGGATGTGAGACAGCTTGGTGTATGCAAAAACACTGTACACTCTGCTGTAGAGGGTTGCCTGTTCTCAGGGAAGGGGATTTTCTGTGTTGACCTTGAAATTTTGAACTTGCAATGCGTACCCCTGCATAGATTTCCCCAAGCCCATAAACAAAGCTGTGGGCACACCTATTGAATTTTCAGCAGCTCCCCTGGGTCTTTCTTCTAGTTTCCAACTCTGCTCTTCTCTCTCTGGTATTGCAATCGCTAATCACCCTTTTCTTTCCTCAGTCTGTCTCTTTGGACTTGCTTCCTGGACCTCAGTGGTATCTCTGGACAGTGTTGTACCCTGACAAAATTGACTCCATTTGGTTGTCCTTCTAACCTCGCTGTGTTCCTGTTCTGTATGTGCCTACCCCTCCCAACTCCCTCACCCCTGTGACCCAAGCCTTATCTTGATGGACATCTGTACCCCTTCCCTATTTTTGAGGATCTTGGCAAACTCTGTGTACTTGTGACCCCACCCCCCACCCAATGCTGAACTAATAATCCTGCCATTTTACAGGAATCAACCTAAACTAATGACCCTGCCACTTTACAGGAATCTCCCTACACCTCCCCTGCCTTTGCAGTTTTTAGGCTTAAATAGTTACTCATTTCTACACTCGCGGCTCCTCTCTGTCTCTTGAACTCAGAGGGTGCCGCTGGGTACCAGCTAAAATAAAATGCTTCAAATTTTTGGACTTGTCCTGTTGTCATTTGATTTTTGAGTTACAACAGACAGCGCCTTTCCATGGCCACTGATAGCTTGGTTTCCATGCATTGTCTGGCTTAACTTGAGATATACAAAGGTTCAAGAAATGTTGAAAATTAAGGTAGCTCATTCTCTCTTAATCCATAATCTGAATTATATTCAGGTTTTGGTTGTCAAGAACTGGTAGCTCTGGGGTGCTGAAGAAAGCAATGGGACACAATTAAAAACATTATTGCTAACAATAATAATGAAAACAGGGAAAGGATTATAGAGATGGGGGAGATGGGAGAAGGGGATTAAAAAGAATCAAGATATGTTGTGTACTTGTATCTACTCCTTAAGATGAATGTAAGCTTATGTATTACAAACACATATTGTACTAATAAAATAAGTTAAAAAAAGAAACCAATGGGAGAGATTATAGGTATCTTGATTTTGAGTGTGAGAGTGAATAGTATCATAAATGCTAGAGTTAAGCTTATGACAAACTCTTTCTAAGTGCCCAGAGGTTAACTTGTATATAATTATCATCTGTATTTATTTTTAAACATCCTTACAGATTTCACTTTCTCATGATTTAGTTTTTCATGGCCATTTACTACTATACTGCAAGTTTAAATATGGAAGTTTTTGTCTGTCCTAAAAGCTTAACCCTGTACAAATCACCATATGCAGCAACTGTCAGAGAATACACCTGGGTGACCAAGCCATCCATCTCTGGCATCGCAACAAGTCTGGATAGTGTTACTATAGTAAACACCACATAGGAAGAAGGATGCGTCCACGTGACTGTTGAAGAGACAACCTTATTAAAGACAAAATACACATTTGAATTTCAGCAAGACAGTAGCTAAATAGACTCATCAAAGTCAGGAAATGTCTTTGGGAAACCTCATCTCACATACCTGACCTCTTGAAGAGGGACCTCATATTCTGATATGCATCATATCCGAGTTGTGAAATTGATTGCTTTATGAAAATGAAGACCTTTAATTTCTTCAGCCTCTACTGGAGGGAAAATAGGACTTATTGACTCTCCTTATGATTCTTCTTTCTTCTATTTCTGTGCACGTGTGCAGAAGGGAACTTCCAGTCCTGACTTCCTCAAACCTGCCGGTCCTGACTTCCTCAAACCTGTGACACTCACCTCTTGAGTCTGAGGTAAATCACATTTCTGAAGAACAGTGTTTCACTCACCACCCTCACCTGCCCCTCATGCTGCGGAGGCTCTTGCTGCTGCTGTGTGGTGAGTTGGGCATCTGGGAGCTGGCAGTGGTTGCAGCAGTCAGGCCCACTTCCTGCTGAGCTGGGAGGTAGAGCTTCAGGTTGGCAGCTCTTAAGGTCACTCGGGGCTGCTCAGGGCCGCTCAGGATTTCTCAGACCTCTACTTCTACATATCGGGCAGAATACATATGTGTGAATATCCTCACAGAAAGTCAGATTTCTTTCTTTTATTTATGTATTTAGTACAGGGTCTCACTGCACAGCTTGGACTTGTAATGATCCTCCTGATTTCATCCTCCCAAGGGCTGGGGTTACTACACCCAGTCTCAGTCTTCATCTCAGCGGGCCCCAGGGTTAGGGCAGGCATGGCATGCTTCAGATTGAACTCCAGTTCTGGTGCCTGCCTAAGCAGGTGCTTCAGTCTGTTGACCTATCTGGCCAACCCAGAAAGTCAGATTTCTAAAGAAAACAATCACTTCAGTTTTTGTGTCCTAGGAACTACTCATGGACTCTTCCTTTTCACTATCAATGTTGTATTTGTTCTTGTTGTTTTTAACAGCACTTCCCCCATACAATAAACTGGTCTCTCCTTTCCTTAGTCTCCTTTTTTAATTTTCAAGATAATAGAAAATAAAACAGAATTTCTTTCTTTCTTTCGTAGAACCAGGGATTGAACTCAGGCCCTTGCATTTGCCAGGGAGGCACTTATTCCATTGAGCCATCTCCCCAGGCCCTAGAATTTCAATATAAGCTAATAGGAGAGTAACCATAGTTAATGCAGTGCTTATTGTTATCTTCAAAGTAGTTAATCAGAGTATAAGATATAGGCATGAACTATTGTCCAAACAATATTAGCACAAGTCTTTCCTTTCAATGAACTGAGAGAAACTAGCAATATAACTGTGTTGACTATTTAGTACAGACATATATATATATATATATATATATATATATATATATATATATATATATATTTTTTTTTTTTTTTTTTTTTTTTTTTTTTTTTTTTTTTTTTTTTTTTTTTTTTTTTTTTTTTTTTTTTTCGTTTTTTTTTTTTCTTCCTTTTTCCTTCTCTTTCCTTTTGAGCCTTTTCTTCCCAATTCCCAATACCTATGATACATTTTGGGTCTTATTTACTTGTTCAGCTTCTCATATTAGTGATACAATAAGATATTTACAAGTGTAGGTCCGACTTATTCCTCTTATGAGGATGGTCTTGAGTTGCAGCCATTTCCCTTACTATCCAACATTACGCCCCTTTATACTTTAAAGAGTCTCCTCATATTTTCACTCCTGTGAATTGAGCAGTCTTTTCTCATCAGCAACCGTCTACATTCCATAGTATCTCTCGCTCACTTTCTCTCGCACTCAACTGCTTGCGTGTCTTCCGTCTCCCCAGGATTACCGTTCCATGATCAAGTGCCGTACTTCATGTGCTTACTCCTTAGGGCTCTTAGACTCTGCGACCCATCCTCACAGCCTCCATTTGTGTCTCTCCCCCCACTGCACTGTTCTTGTCAGTACATTTTTCTGCATGTCTTCCCCTGTGCTTGGGCAGCTGGACAGGATTTTAAACAGGAGGCACATCCTTGTAGATTTGTCTCCATTTAACGCGGAGCCCCAAGTCTCAGGTGACCATCAGCACTGCCAGACAGTACGGCCTCCTACCCTCACGTAGTCCTCATGACCACTATTTCGCACCTTTCCCCTTTTCCTCAAGCATATCCCTTTTTACTTTCAGCCTATCATCTCACTCCATATTTCATTGAAAGTATAAAAGCAACCAGAAGAAAATATTTTCATATTTCTCCTGCCATGTCTACCAACTCAACTACCTCTGAACTCATCCTCTGCCTTTTTGCCCAGTGCCATGAATACATTGTCCCTCATGCTGTAGAAGATGGGACTCTCCACTTGGGAATGCTTCTAAGACTTCTTTTCTTAAAAAAAAAAATTCCATCATTAAAGTGTTTCTCCATTCTAGACTTTTCCCATAATGATGGCTACAGATATACTGTAACTTTGTATTTTTATTTATTTATTTATTTATTTATTTATTTATTTATTTATTTATTTATTTATTTTTAGTACTGGGGTTTGGACCCAGGACCTTCACACAGAACTACAATCCCAGCTGATTGTAGCCGATCCTTGAGACAACGATATACTAGGTCACTAAGTTTCCCAGTCTGGGCTCAAAATTTTGCTCTTCTTCCTGCCACAGCCTGCCATAGTGTTGGGACTGCAGGCATATGCCCCTGTGTCTCACTCTCTGCAACATCTTTAATCTTACAATAACAGAGACGTGACGTGCTGGTCTCTCGGTTCACTGCGCTGTTGCTCTGCTCTGTCTTCCTGTATAAAGTTTTCAGTGACTTACTGCCCTTGTTTCACTTCCTTGCATCCTTTTTTTAGAACTTCGTCTTAAATTATATTACAATTCTCTGTTTTGAAATATTGTTATTTTTGACAGAGGTTTAGAGTCATGTGACCATCAGCACGATCAAAATAGAGAGCACTTGTACCACCTCAGATATCCCCTCACATTCTTCATCTCTTCATGGCCAAATCTCCTATTTCTAAACCCTGGCAACTGCTGAATTCCTCCGGGGGTCCCTGTCTTTCTTCTTTCTTAAACTCATTTCAATCCACTTTTGTACCTACACTATGATAAGCCTGCACTTTGGGTATCATCCACCGTCTCCATGTGGAGTCATCCAGAGATCACTTTCTGGTTTGTATTTATTTAGCCTCTTAGTGGCGCCCGACACAGCTGACCACTGCTGGAAGCATGATTCCACACTGCTCCCTGAACACCAGATCCTATTAGTTCTCTTTCCAACTCAGCACTGCACCTGTTGCATGTTGGTGTCTGTGCTACATTCTTCAGTGACTTCAAAATATTAGCAGTCCCCAAGGGTAATCCTCTTCCTCCTCCATACCCTCTTCCCCAAGTTGCATCATTCTGCTGTCTGATGTGCCACTTTAAACTTAAACACAGCTTATTTCTCCAGTTTTGATCTTGTCTTAGAACACTTCTCATATATTCACGGGTCATTTAGGTGTCCAATAGTCCCCTTAAATCCAAACAGAACTCTTGATCTTCCACCGCTAAACCCAACACCACAAAACTCAACCTATTTTTTTGTCTACGGCTCCCACACTCACTAGCCATCACTAGCATTTTTCTGGTTGTGTGACCAAAACTTAAGAACTTGCGAGCAATATTTCTCTCTCTCGCTTTTGCTCTCTTGTTTTCTCTCCCTCCTTCCCTCTTTTTCTTTTCTTTTTTACATTCTCTGTCTAACCAGAAGCGATTTCTATTGATTCTTGTTTTAAAACTTATGCTAAAATCTGATCACTTCCCATCATTAGTGTAATCTGAACCATATCTTTGCTCTCCTCAATTCTTAGGAATATTAACCCTGCTTCTCTTTGTTTTTTTCAGTGAAAGACAAATCTTATAAACGTAAATTAAGTCAGCACTGCCATGGCCCTGCACTACATCTAGAATGAAACCCCAGTACAAGTCCTCAAAGATGCCTCATCAGCGGCTCCTGTCCCCCTCTGCACAACAGCATCTGCCTCTTCCCCAGCTTGCTAGCAGAAGGCTCATTCTCCTTAGACGAGCTCATATCCTGCAGGGCCTTTGCATTTGCTGTTATCTCCAATAGAGATACTCTTCCTTGAGCATTCAAATACCTCTCTGTCTGATTTAGTCCAGGTAGTAATTCCAACTTCCACTTAACTGGAATTTATCTAAATAGCCAGAACTATCTAAAATCCCATAACTTAATTTTCTACTTTAGCTGGGTTCAGGGGCGCATATCTACAACCCAGCACTGAAGGAGGCTGAGGAAGGAAGATCATGAGTTTGAGGTCCTCCACAGCAACTTAGTGGGATCCTATGTCAGAAAGAAATAAATGAATAAAAAAGGTCAAGGATACAGCTTAGTGATAAAACACCTGTGGGTATGATTCTTAGTTCTGAAAACAATGTTTTGGGCTTTATTTTTTTGTATGGTCCCAGTCACTTTCTGAAATTGTAGGATATACTTAATTTTTAAGTTGGCTTTCTCCCATCAGAGTGTAAATTCCTTGATATCAAGGCCCGATGTCCCTATTCGCTTGTGCAGCCCTGTGTCCTGCACAATGCCTGGTGCACGTAAGCACTCATAACTGTCTGTACATGAGTGGAAAACAAAACATCACTTCTGTATCTGACCCTTTGATTCCCACCTCCTATTTGAGAAAACAATTATTTGATAATGTTTAATTTAAAAAGTAGGCATCTCAAAGTGCACATATTAATGATAACAATAACTGTACAATACAATAATAATAACTATACAATATTGTTATAGATTTCAGGTATAATTCTAAGCACTTTATGGATATAAACAATTTAATCCTCATAGAGTCTCTGTAAGCAGGTACTAACGTTGTCTCTGATAGGTCAGGATTCAAAGTTTCCCAGGCACCTTGTCTCAAACATTCTCCCTCTTGGCTTCCCAGGCACCCTGCTCCTTAATTCTCTCCCTCTTGGCCCGATGCAGAGCCAAACCTAAAGCTGCAGAATAGTTCCACTTGACTTTGATCTGGGCAAGCAACCACTGAAATGCTCCTTTGTTAACATTAAGGGTCCCCACAGACCAGGCACAAGAGGAAGAGCAAATACCAGCTTTTTTGCAACCCTGTTAAAAAGCTACATTTTCTTCAGAAGTTTCCCTTCTTGACCATTATTCCATCTAATAATCCACTCCTTGGGCTATGAGAGAATCTTTGGAGAAAAGTGCACCCCTCTCTGGACCTAAATCTCCTCTGACCTAAAGCTGTGAACTGTGGAGCTTGTGTCTTGAACACGAGACCCTTGCCCACTTCTTTGCCTGACTCTGTTATTGTGGATGAGGCTGTAAGCTGGGAGCTGGATCATCAAGACCTTAGAAAAGAGCAAGTGTGGATGGAAATCAGCATCTTGACAAGGGGGCTGCTGAGTCACCCAGGACAAAGGCACCACCTCCTTGCCACAGATGACTAAAGTTATTGGAAGTTCCTTTATGATCATGAAAATAACCACTTTGTGTTTGTGGGGTGGTTGGTGCTCTGTGGATGATATGAAATGTGGAGAAAGGAATAGAGAAAGAAGGGATAAAGGAAGGAAAGAAGGGGATGAAGATAGCGTTGGAAGGAAGATCAGAGACAGGAGGAAAGGAAGGGAAAGCAGAGGGGAAAAGTAGGTGGAGTCATGAGGGAGGCATGGAGGAAAGG
This sequence comes from Ctenomys sociabilis, assembly GCA_004027165.1. NCBI lineage: Eukaryota > Metazoa > Chordata > Mammalia > Rodentia > Ctenomyidae > Ctenomys > Ctenomys sociabilis. Next base: position 35,509 of record PVKA01007531.1, on the reverse strand, counting down.
CAACTCTTTTCTGGGAAAGCCTTCTGGGGAAGAGTCGAACTGTGTGACGGTGGGACACACTGCTCTGCCCTGACCTCTGTTTCTCTCTTCCAGCTCTACCCTGTGAACATGCTGGTGAGTTGCAGTTCCCTTTCTTCCTCAGTTTGGGAGTTATCTTGCCACTCAGGTTGGCGCAGGGAGCTTGTGGATGACTGTCGCAGCAGCCTTTGTCTGTCCAGGTCACATCTGGTGACTATTGCTGAGGTGTACAGACGTCAGTGGTGCCCCTGGATCTGGCTGATTTGACTGAAGCCAGCTCACTGCACCATAACATGATCTTCTCCAGTAGTCTCAGTTCTAGATTCAGCATAGCAAGGGAAATGCTACTTGCACAAAGAAGGCAAAGGATGCTGAAGAGTCATGCTAGCAGAGCCTCTGTGTTTCCTGCCATGAAGGCCCCAACACTGTTCTGATCTTGGTTCAAAGTCTCCTTTCCCAGAAGAGGAGACTAGGAGATTTTCCCATTACAAGGATTTTTCACTAAAGAATGATCAAGCCTAAAATACGCAAGAATTTCTCTCTTGTGCACACAGTATTAACCCCAGGGGTTAAAAGGGACTCTCTTGCCATCCCAAGAGTACACGATCAGGAATTGTTATAGCTAGACAGATCAGAAACAACTTAGCCTTCTCACTTGGCCTTCTATTTATTTTAGGCATGCCTGGCCTGTTCTTGGTCTCTTCTTTACTGCAGTGATAAGATACTCAGCCCTACTACAGCAGAAACAAAAAGCCACAGAAAGGAAATAAAATTTTCACGTTTTTTTTTGGTAATCTCCATTGCCTGAAAATTATTGACAACAAACTCTGAACTATAGGGCTGAGCACCAGGCTCTTACAGTTAGCCTGTATGGCTTCCTACTCCATCCCTTCCTCTGCCAGTCAGAAGACTATGACAGGTGCCTGACTACATGCAAAAAAATCTTCCTTTGCTCAGCTTCAAAGCTGGGCTGTTCATCACTCTTTTAGAAATCACGGTTTTCCAAGTATAGAAATTAATGCATCATTTTATGCATTGGGGACAATGGGAACAATTTGGCAACCATGGATAGAAGGTCCAGGGAAAAGCCTTTCAGTAGTAAGGCTTGAAGATTTCATATACTGCACTGGGATTTGCATCTTGGCAATCTCCAGCACTTTGTTTTCTATCTGATGAAAGAAAATAAAGAAACAAAAGGAAAGCAAGTAAGCAAGAAGTTAGTTTTAGGAATACTGTTAAATATTTCCAGTGTCAGAGGCTCTCAGTTTTGAATAAGCAAATGCCCAAAGAACCAATGCTATCAGGGTTTGTAATATTTCATGGGCTCCTGCAAGTATAAGAAGCCTCCAAACTTATATCCCTGAGGCTTAAGATATGAACTAAATTTGCTTCTTACATAATGGATCCCAGCGAATTCTGTGTGTATGTTCCACATCAAGATTTGAGCTCTGCAGATGGTGAGTCCAGGGCCTTGCCAGGCAAGTGCACCCTGATTCTTCCAATATAAATGTAAGAGAGGAGACAGAACAGTCATCAAAGAAAGGATCAAGTCCCTCTGGGTTATTTCCATGCTGATCGATTCTCCAGGTCCCATGTTCTCTTTGAAAGAAATAGAATGGATCTGAGATATCAGTGGAGAAGGCAGATGAAGCAAATAGCCACTGTGGCTCACAACAAGGATGTAAGAGAAGTACTGGCTTTGATAAAATTTCAAGCTTCCCCATCTCTAATGTGACTCTATTGGCCTCCTTTGGTATTCCTGTACTGACTTTGAGAAAGGGAATTTTTATCTCAAGGATAGAAATGTCAAACTATTGAATAAGAGCAAGTCCCAGGCAAAGGTTGCCTCTAAAAGTCAGTGCTTCTGCCTAGAGACAGGACGTATCAGGATGAGCAGGCTCAAGGCAAAGGGAGGCCCATTGATCATGTAGTGGGAGAGGTGGTATGGGTGTGTCCAGCTACCAGGAAATACAAAATGCTTATTATCATGAACTTTCAACCTCACTGGCCTTGACTTTGTGCTCAATCTCTAGAGCCACTTCCACGTCCTATACTGAGAGCCAGCTCTTCCCAGCCCTTGGAAGGGAGCTCAATGACCCTGACCTGTGAGATGCAGCTCCCTCCACAGAAGCGAGATGTCCAGAAACAGTTCTGCTTCTACAGAGATGACCAGATGTTGGGGTCAGGCTTCAGCACCTCCCCAGAGCTCTGGATCCCAAATGTGTGGAGCAAAGATTCAGGGTCCTACTGGTGCCAGGCAGAGATGGTGACTCTCAGGGTCACAAAAACAAGTCTGACATCTCAGATACAAGTGCAGAGTGAGTATCCAAGGGTTGTTTTTCAGAGTTAGAGTTGAAGAAAGGAGAGTAAACATGAAATCTACTGTCCTTCTTGAATAATAGATCTAGAGAGGGGATTCCAGATTTAAGCTCAGCTTTGCAAGAATGGCTTTGTTGAGAAAGTGTGAGGAACAAAGTATCGGGGAAGGGCTTGTGGAATGGGCTTGATTTTGAAAGATAGAATGTGGAGGGTGTTTTATTATTTTGAACTATCTTATTTCATGACAGAGCTGACACTTCTGACATCTTCTCCCATAAAGATCCAATGTTTGGTACCCCTAGAAGGCTGGATAATCTCAAATTTTCTAAACACTCAACACAGGTGAAACCAAGCCCCTGTCCACCAATGCAAACACCACAAACAGCTCATACACACCAAGCACCATTGAGTGCTTCACAGATGTGTTTCATTGAACCCCTTGACTGTAAGAAATATTTATCATTACCTTCTTCCTTTATAGGTGGGAAACTGAGCCTCAGAGAAGTAGCTTGATGAAGCATACACAACCTGTATGCTTGTGGTTGGAACCAATATTCATACTCAGGCAGTTTGGTTTCCAATTTAGACCTAAATCACTGTAGCATTATATGTGAAATGGGAAGTTTGAAAGTCAGGGGAATGGGAGTTATGTTGTCTAGGAAAGAGGGTGACGCTGTATTCTCCATGCTATTATGATTTGTCTTTCTTGTGCTGTGCTCATCAGTCTGACCAAACCCGATTCCAACTCAGCAGAGCCCCACCCCAACTTAGATTATGTAAATCATTAACTTTTGAGCAGCCTTCGCTTTCAGGACATCACACTTCCTCCTTGTCCTTGAAAATCTTATTCAGAGGAAGCCCTCACGATCTCGCATTCCTCTAGGAGTCCACGTCTCCGATGTGAACTTGGAGACCCAGCCCCCAGGAAGATGGGTGATGGAGGGAGACAAGCTGGTCCTAATCTGTTCAGTTGCTAGTGGCACTGGAGACATCACCTTCTCCTGGTACAGAGGTGCTCTGGGTCTCAACCTTGAAACAAAGACTCAGCGCTCACTGAGAGCAGAATTTGAGATCACTTCGGTGCAGCAGAGGGATGCTGAGCAATACTACTGTGCAGCAGACAATGGCGATGGCCCCATCCTCAGTGGGCTGATCAGCATCACTGTCGGGAGTAAGTTCCACAACACGGGCAGTCCTTCCACTTGGCTCGAGGGTAACTTGAGGAAGTTCAGTGTGGCTGAATCTCTGAGGGCAGGCAGAGGCTGTGGGTTTACTGTATCCTCAGAGACTCCTTTCTGATAGCCCACTGTTTTCCCAGGTCCAGTGTCCCACCCTGTCCTTACCCTTACGGCCCCCAGGGCCCAGGCTGTGGTGGGGGATATGGTGGAGCTTCACTGCGAGGCCCTGAGAGGCTCTCCCCCGATCCTGTACCAGCTTTACCATGAGGATGTCATCCTGAGGAACAGCTCAGCCCCCTCTGGAGGAGGGGTGTCTTTCAACCTCTCCCTAACTTCAGAACATTCTGGAAACTACTCCTGTGAGGCTGACAATGGCCACAGTGCCCAGCGCAGTGAGGTTGTAACTCTCAGTGTCACAGGTATAGCTCAAGCTGTGGGACTGCCTCGGTCTCTTCCCAGCTTCTTGCAAGAGGCTCTCTGACATCTTTGATGCAACCAAAGATGGGCTTCTACATGTGGTGCTGTCATGGGAAGTATACCTGAGGGGCATGGGGGATTGAGGGGTTCAGTACCTGTTTCCATCACCAATGTGCTGAAGCTCTAAGTCCTTGGCTATGTAAGTAAATCCCTGTGTTACAGTAAATGTTCTTAGCTAAGCAGAAAATTGCCCACCCACTTCTTCCATCACTCCTATGTGTCAAAGTACCTTTCTAAATATTCATTATTCATAATTTCAAACATAAGACATAGTGTTGAATCCTGATTTGAATGAATTCAGGATGTAGCAAGATGAGTTATCAAGGCCTTCATTCAAGCTATCATTTTCTCATTATATATATATATATTTTTTTTTCTCATTATTATATTATAAAATAATTCTAGGGCTAGGAGCCACTTTTCTGGCACTTTATTAGGTTTGGTAATGCATAGTCCTGCTGTTATTCTTGCTTGTTTTATTTTGGTATTTTGTACAGTCATTGAGTTTGAATCCATAGTTTGCATTCTTGATAAAGAATTATTCCCAGGTACAAGCAAAAATGTGCTGTAAATCTCTCCCAAGAAAGCACACTCTGGGCACAGCCCAGACCCGAGGTATCTGCTCTCAGACCCCAATCTCTCCCTCACAACTCACACACAGGTCTCTCCCCTCAGTGCCTGCTGGGAACAGAAGCTATCACCTTACTTCAGGAAGCATAGAAGGGCTGCTAGGCAGCTTTGCTTCTATCATTTTTATGGCCCTGCTATTTGGTTACTGGCTCAAGAGAAGAGCAGGTCAGTATTTACAGAGATTGGTATTTTGTTACCCTGACCTTTGATTTCCCTGAAATACACTGGATTTGCTCTGTGTATCTTGCAAAGGATAAATACATGCTTTTTGTCACCTTATCTGTGGCTCTACTCGCTGCTTCCTCCCCCAGACTTTAACTAGAGCAGTGAAACATTTTAATACAATTCTTTGTTTTTCATGTTTCATTAGTTCAGGTTCAGCGGACAGCTTGTTCTTCTGTAATTTCATTTTAGTGTAAAGTATAACTACGCAAAATAGTCACGAGAAAAGTGTTCAGGAGCTCCTCCTGGCTATTTCCCGGTTCTGAGGTCAATCCATCAAGTCTTATTCACTTTAGGGCAGTGGTGCTTCGCAGTGGACTCTGCTGATCATTGAAAGCTCCAGTTCAGCCGTCACTACCTTACGGTGCTGCTGTGTGCCCTTTCAGGCTTTATTCTTTGCGTTTCACTTTTCAGCTGAAATGTCATTTTCTCTAGGAGGTTTCACCTGATCCCACAGTCTGCAGTTATTCTCTTATTATGAATTCCAATGATTCCGCCTTCTACTCTGTCACAGCTGGTAGTTCCATATTGATTTGTATATTTAACCTTGGTCTTCTGTTCGCCACTGAGCAAGTTGGAGATGGAGCAAGAAAGGATAATATGAGGTTTTTATTTAAATTCCAAGCTTTACCAGCACCTTTGGGTACTTCTCCCATGTGTAACATGTTCATAGCATCGTTTGCTCTGAAGGAGTTTGGGCAGGTGTGGTTGCAAAACTCAAAACGAGTGTTCAGTGTCTTGGCTCAAGTGTTGGCACTGGTAATTACTGCACATGGGAAAGTCTCCTTAACGATGTGGGCCTCCTCATTTGTGAAATGAAGGCTCTGTCACTATGTCTGCGGTGTCCTCTGGCACACCCTGATGCCTATAATGGGCACTGTGAGTTAGGCACATCTGTGGGCAAGAGCGGAGCAGAATCCCCGAGAAGGGGGCTTCCTCCCTAACATGCCCTCATTTGTTTGACTTACAGGAGGACGCTCAGCTGGGGATCCACCCAGGTGAGGTTTCTGCTTTCTCCATTTGTGTCAATAATGCAGAACAATCTGTTTTTAAATATTTGAACTGTCCCTTGTTATGAGCTTTTGTGCCTTCTTGTCAGACCTAAAACTCACTCCTGAGTTCTCACATTGGCAACATGGAATCACCTGCTATTTTTCTTTTATTAGATTTCATATGATGAATAATTACTTTAAAGCATTTTGCTGTTTTCCCTATTCGTCATAACACATTTTCAGAGTAAGAAAGTTTCATGGCTCAGCAAGGATCATTCATTCATTCATTCATTCATTCATTCATTCATTCATTCTAGCAGACAGTCAATATCTGGGCTTTCATATCACTCTGCTGACTGCTGAGAGGTGCAAATACATGTAAAGACCTTGAGAATCTTAAAGCATATGGGGAAGGTAAAATATATGTATATTCATAGCTCAGCAATGCAAGACAGGATAACAAACATGCTGAAAAATTGTTGATGACATTCTTTAGCAGGAAACAAATATTTGAAAATATTTCAGTCTAGGAATAGCACTATTTAGTGGACATATATTTTTTTCTGTTATATCTTCTGCTCCAACATACAGATATTTTTTTCCAAATCACTCTTTCAGTGAGGGCATGCATGGCCATATTTTCTCTTGCTTCTTCTTCAAGTTGCTTGTCTGGTTAGCCACCTGCACTTTATGTCTTCATTTAGTGTTTACTGAGCACTATTCCAGGTATGGCCAATGTGACAGTGAACCAGCTGCAAAGGATTTTATATTTGTGGAATATGCAGTACGGTAACTCTGAAGTACCCCATACAGCCCATATAGAGAGCCATGGCTTATACCATACAGCTGTCCTTTTGAGGTCCTTTGAATTCCTATCCTGTCCAGAACTCTTTTAATCAGGTTTCTCTCCACTATTTTACAATCTCCAATGGTTACATCCGAGCTCTGCCAAAGCTCTTACAGATGGGCAGGCTCTGTTTCTGTATTTGCAGGAGCTCTGGCAACCTCATAACCCAGCAACCTAACTACCTCAATTCACCTGATATGCTGCAGCTCCAGTCTTCGTATGAAAATGGTGAGTGCTCCCAATGACCTGGGCCAAAGTGGGTATCACGAGCTTGACAGTGGGATGGCTTCTCCTAGCCAGCCTTGATCCTGTTCTGCTTGAATTTCCTCTACATGAATGACTCGCCTCCCTTCATGGTTATGATAGGCATGGAGCAGATGGACTGACAGGAAGAGGGGACTATGACACGATGTCTCCTTTTTTTTTTTTTTTTTTTTTCACTTGTAGTGAATGTTGAAAGTGGGGATAAGATTTATTCACTGGTGTACCAAGTACAGCAGGAGCGAGAACCAGTAGTAGGTAAGGCATAAAAAGGTGTAAATTTCCCTCTCACTTTTGCCTGTCCTGGATCCAAGAGAATAGCTGTGGTTGTGCCTGGATGTCAGTGCTGTTCAAAGCAGCTGCTTCTGCTTTCAAAGCTGATTCTCTGCATCTCTGCCACATTCTGACTGAGCTTTGGTCTGGAAGTATCTCATGGCTCCAAGTACAGCCCAGTGCTCATGTTAGCTTGACCTAACTGGTACCTCAGTTCCCAGGCAGATAAGAGTCCTAGAGACAGTGGCCTCTGCTTATCCTATGAAAGTACCCCTATGTACTTGTATGGCACCCATCTCAGCTGCCTGTTTGCTGCAGAAGTCGCCTTACTCCTGGCAGGTCCAGAAAAGTGGAGAGGTGAAAAGGTGATGTCTATGCTGGGCCAGTAGAGGGAGCGTGAGGGGAATGGCTACTTACTCATCTACCTCAGGCTATCATTTTTTTTCTGTTTTACTTGAATAGCAAGGTAATCATATGTGTCACAAAAAAAAGCAACACAGGTTAGAATGTTGGAAATCAACCCATGGGGAATACATAGGAAAGGAAGACACTTGTGGCAACAGGAGTTTAATGAAAGATCATTATGAAAGGAATCTCACAACACTTGCCTTTTCCTCCTTAGTTGAACACATGGGGACACATGTGGAGAATAAGGTAAGCAGGGCTCCATTGTTCCTTTCATCGTGCATCTCTTTGCATCCCGTCAACAATAGTTCTCAAATTATAGCCACGTAGGAAAAGAAAAAGTCCCAAGGTCCCCTATCTGTCACCACAATGGAGCGAATAATGACAATAACAAATCACTGTACAAGGGAATTTGGGAGGTTTACATGTACCCTTTCTTTTTTTTTTCTTTCTTTTTTTTTTTTTTTTTTGTCTTTTTGAGACAGGGTCTCACTATGCAGTTCAGGCTGGCCTCGAGCTCACTTTGTAGCTCAGGCTGGTCTCGAACTCACAACAATCCTCCTGCCTCAGCCTCCCGAGTGCTGGGATTACAGGCATGTGCCACCACGCCCGGCTTACATGTACCTTTTCTAGAGTAGTGGGCATATAGATATTTGCATTTCAGTCACAGTGTATACTTAATTTAAAAGTTTTGCTTATTTGAAAATCTTTTGCAAAACAATATCGGGCCATATATCCATCACTTAAGGTTAACATAATAATCCACAGCAAACTAAAGTTGAAAAAAAGCTAAGTTAATAATGATTTGTGCTATGAAAACTTGGCAATGTCTAAACTCTGAAAAACTCATGATATTACTAATGATCCAAAAATACTTTGTGAAAAGCTGCAGGTATTCCAGCTCTGCACATGTATACAATGATGGTACGTGATTTGTAGTCTTGGCTAGTGTGGGAACCAGATGTCTGTGGATAGAATTTAAGTCCTGGGAAAATTCCAGAGGCTTACTAAATTTAGTTTATGAATTGTTCCTATCCTTAGAGCTGGCAGCCCATGGGATTGCCCAAGAATGGCCCATAAAAGTAAGGGAGGCCTTATTATGTCAGTTCAAACCTATCAGGAGCCCCTCTGTGGCCTCCAGTGGATTGCAGACACCCTGGAAAAGTGGAGGAAAGGACCTGGGCAGGGCATGCTGTTCTTCTCTTCTGCTCTGTCCTACCATTACTTTTGCTTCTAGGTGTTTCCAGACATCTATTCCAGGCTGAGAAAAGCAGAAAACACAGACACAGACTATGATGATGCTATGTAAAGCTACGGAAAACCATCCCGGACCCCAAGCCTTAGACTGAACACAGTCTTCATAGATCCTGGGACTCTGCCTTCCAGTATCCTTCACCCAGATGCTTTGTCCCATGAGATGATTCCTTCATCTACCGTGAAGTGGTACAAGCTCCAAAAAGAACACCCTGGAGAATCAACTTAGATCAACTTAGACAAAAGGGTGGGAAGGACTTTGCTGCCAGAGCCTGACTCCTGCTGGTTCTTCTGGGAATAGATTGAATACATGCACTTAACTTCTTTTCACAGAAGGAAATTGCAGGATAAAATAAACTTTTGGAGTGGAGAGACAGTGAGGATCAGAGTGAACAAACCCAAGGGGACGGTGATTTTTCAGGATTATTCTGGAGAGAGAGATGTCTATCATGTATGCAAGCATTTTCTGTGCATGCAGGACAGAATCCCTGCCCTGCCCTGCCCTGCCCCTCACCTGAAAGGTGCTGTTTTCCCCTATGAAATATAACTTAGTCTATTTTGAGTTGTGACTACAAAATTAGAATTAAAACACAGCTACAAAGATGAGGTACTGTGATTACACTGTTTTAATGGCCCATTTTGTCTGCATGGGCCAATCTAAACACTCCCACATTTATCAAAATCTTTGTAAGTCTCACCACATCCTAAATTCTGTAGATAGTTGCAACCTCTAGCAGATTATGAGTATGTTTCTTCATTTATTCTCAGAATTTTTGAGAATGGGGTAATATGATTTAAAGTCTGTATTCTAATTTTAAATTGATTACAATCTCAGTTTTATTAATTGAAACAATTTAGTGATATATAAAGTAAAAAGTTATAGTTTTTCTGTAAGTTAACACAAGCAATAATTATTGTTCCGATGATTAGCTTGTCTCACACTGGAATTTTTCTAGGTTTGTACAGTTATACATACATGCAAACACATATGTATATTTAAAAGTTTGTCTATTTAATGAAGTAAAATATTTTAAAGTCTACATATACATCTATCATACTATTTTAAGAATCTGCATAGCAACCCATTGTACAGATGAAGCATAAGATTTATTGTGGTCAATATCTGCATATATTATAAAACTGATGCTTTTAGCAATTTGTAGGTGTACAGTCCAGTAACAGTAATTGCCATCTCATTATATTTTAATGACTTTTTGTGACTGCTGGACATTAAAATTGTTTCTAAAAATTATAAATTTTTCTAATTCTAAATTAGAAAAAATATGCTCAAGAAAATGTCTTTGTACAGGCCTCTTTATGTAGATTATGCATATAAATGTTTTTGTCAAACACTCTTAAGTTTCTCTCAGATAAAGCTATACTAATGTATCCATTTAACAACAATAAATGAGAACACTTGAGAAAAGACATAATTAAAATAACTATTTATACAGTTAAGCATCTATTTATAAATTCCTTCTTGAGAGTAATTCTTCTAAGATCATCTTGTGTGTAGTGTCTGCTGATTTCTAGGTGTTTATTTTTGTCATAGATCTGTTATAGGAACTAAACATAGAGGCATCATTTACATAGAGTGAAATCCTCAGGCTGGGTATGCATCTGAGACATGGAAAGCCCTATGCAATATGCTCATCAGTTCAGAGAGTTTCCTCCTGCTCGCTCCTCAGGGTCTGTCCATCTCAAAGTAAGTAGTGAAAAATAGGGAATTTCTCATAGCACCGTCTCTCTATTATGTATGATGCAAATATTTCCACCTAGTCTCCCCCTCCATTTTCTGTTGATAATGAATTCTAAAACATGAAAGATTACTTTTTCTGTGTGGCTAAACACCAGTTATTTTCCATCTTGTCATCTGACTTTCCTTTTACCTGATATCTTCTATCAGAACATGTTGCCATGCTGTAAAAATGATTCTCTTACACTTTTATAATGTTTTATTTTTCTTATTCACTTACTATTTTGATACAAATGTTTGGTGTGAGGTGAGTTTCCAATTTTTATTATCTTCGATGTTACATTTATTCTTTGTTTCTTTATTTATTTTTTTATTTTTTGGCAGAACCGGGGATTGAACTTAGGCCCTTGCACTTGCCAGGGAAGTACTTATTCCACTGAGCCATCTCCCCGGCTCCCCTACATTTATTCTTTGGTAGGGATCCAACCTTATTTTTTTTCAAGTAAGTATATATTTCTCAATTATTTATTAAGTAGTCTGTTCTTTCTTTTTCATTTTTATACTGCCTTATCTTACCCAAATTAAACATAAATTTGGATTTTGAATCCTCAGTACTACAGACCTTTCTGCCCTGCTTCTTTTTTCATGAACTACTTCAACCACATCAGCTTCAGTGGTTCTTCAAGCCCACCAAATATAATCCTGATTCTGGAATTCTACTTTCTACTTCCTATTCTTTCTTCTTTCCTTCAGTTGCATTTTCTACTTTACATTTGTTTTTGGTCCATGGATTTTTTTTAAGTCTTTAAACATATATAAACATCTATATTTTGTCTGCCATACGAATTGGGAGCTCAGGGTAGAGATGAGAAGGCTCAGAGCATGAGCTTGGAGTACTGCTTAACAAGAAGCTTGAACTTCTTTGTATAACCGTATCTCACTTTAGTACTTAAATTAAACTGATTCATGGCCTTTTTTCCCCTCTTCTTTTTGAGATATGTCTTGCTATGCAGTTTGGGCTGGCCTTGTATTCCCTTTTGTAGCCCCTCAGACTGGTCTTGAACTCTCAGCGATCCTCCTGTCTCAACCTCCCGAGTGCTGGGATTACACGCGTGTGTCACCACAGCAGGTTCCAGGGAGGCACGGCTTTTGGAAGGCAGCTATGCTCACCACTATACCACCAACGCCGCTCGAGGCACGGCTCTTGGGGCCGGGGATTGCATTCGGATCCTTGCGCTGGATCCGTAGGTGCTTATGCCTCTAAGCTATCTCCCACCCTCTCCATACTTTCTTATATTTTACTGCATATTTATTTATTCACTAATTTTTTTCTTTATGAAATTGAACTTTCTACTACATATATGACTCTATTGGTCTAAATGTTTAAGGGCTGGCCAAAGAGCTCAGCGGATTAAAGCACCTGGTTAGGAAGACGCAGGGGCTGGGATCCCGGTGTTGCTCCTGGGGCATGCTGAGGCTGCGATTGAGATTGGGCGTGACGGCACGTGCTTGTAATCCCAGCACTTGGGAGGCTGTCAACAGGAGCTGTCTGATCTCGCAGTGAGACCGTGTACATCATGTACACACCGTCCTAAAAGAAAAAGTTCAAAAGTAAAATTGAAGGTTGACACCTTAGTTTTGTGATCAGGAATTTTAATATTTTATCACTTTATTCATTTGTAGCCTTAGAGAAACCTTTGGGTTTAATTGTTGTTCGTATGTAATGTCTTTTTTTTTTTTTCCTGGTTGTTTTTTATTTTATTTTTCTGTTATATAATTTTGCTATGACAAAAATTTATTTTGTTTGTTGAGATTAATAACTATACCAAGGATCATGTTTTTCTTCAAGTTTAAAAGACATCTGTTATCTTTTGATCATCATTCCAACTTCGCTGCTGTTTTAAATATTTTTTTAGGATTTAATACTAGAGGTTTACCAGACCTCCTTATTGTATAGCACCTTAACTCTTATTTAGTCTTCCAAAATTTTTTTTCTTTATCATCCTTTTCACATTCTATAAATTTTTTCAGCCTCTCATACAATCTACTCACTCTCTCTTCATCTGTATCTATTTTATTGTTTAACATACTTCTTTACAAACTTTCTTTGAAAAAGATTTTTATTCATTTGACACAGGGTTTTGCTATGCAGTTCAGACTCGTAATGATCCTCCTGTCTCAGCCTCCCTATCGCTGGGATTACAGATATGCACTGCTATGCCCAGTTTCATCTTGCAAGGTGATCTTGGAGTTCCAGGACCGGTGCAGCATGCAGTACAGGGGATTGAACTTGGGTGCTTGTGCTTGCCAGGCAGGCACTTAGATCCCTGAGCTATCTCTCCAGCCTTGTTTTTGTATTTCAGTGAATACAGTTTTTTTTTTTTTCTTGCGATCTTCTTTATTAGCAAAATAACTAAAAGCACGCCTCTTTAAAGGTTTGTCTGAATTTATATTTTGGCAACATCATTCACTAGCCCTGGGGTCTTCAGTCAACTTAATTAACTTCTGCATTTGAGTTTTAATAGGGACAGCAATTGGACATAAATATAGTGCTGTTTTGAAAATTAAAAAAAAATTACATGTAACATGCTTAAAATACTACTTGAAGTACACTGAGTACTTGAAAATAATTATTGCCTTCTTTCAAATTTCCTTCTTTATTTATAGTGTGTTAGTTTTAGCATTATATGTTTAGAACAATTTTGATGACTTCAACATATCTTCTTTGGTAATTGCTAGGATTTGTTTTTTAGCTGGCTCAGGCTGCCTTAAGGGTGGGTCTTGTGCTGGGGATCAAACTGGAATCCTCTGAGCCTGACTGAGTTTGCCAAGCAGGTGCTTTAGACAACTGAGGTAACCTGCAAGGCCCTCTCCCCCTTTTTAGTAATTTTTAGATAATTCTGCTATCTGAAGTTTTAAGTATTTAATCCTGATGTTTATCACTTATTTTGAATTGTGTTCATGTTGGTTTCTTAGGTTTTGGGATTTCATGTGCCAACATCTCTTTTTTTTCCCCAGGTTTTTAAGATACAAAGATAGGTGATGAGTTAGCTCAGTGGACTAAAGCGCCTTCTTAAGCAAGGTTAGGGTGCAGGGTCCGCAGTTGGATCCCCAGCACCACATGTGGCATCAGCCCCATGCCCCAGGGCGGGCTGAGCTGGCCAGAGTTCAGGTTCAGTGGTGCACACCTATAATCCCAGCACTGGGGTTGTTGAAAGCAGGAGGATCACTGCAAGTCCAAGCTATGTAGTAAGAACCTGTAGCAACCAAATACCTTAAAAAAATTAAAAAAAAAATATATATATATATAGTTCATAGGAAGGAAGGTAGTGGTGTGAGATACAGCAGCACAACACAAGTCTTTCCAGGATCTGGACTCCTGACATCTAGAGGAGGGAAAGGAAGCAAAACTCCTGGGATTAAAGAACCTACAGGAAAACTAGAAATCACAGAGAAATTGGAAAAACTAAAGATAATGCAGGAAATCATGGAAGTGGTGTGGAATGCTAAGCCTATCTCCTGGGGAAGTGGGGAGGTCAGCTCTGCAAACACAGGGAAAACCTGGAAAAGATGGCCAGCCCTGGGGAGAAACAGAGGAGTGTGCCTGTGTTGGTAGCTCAAGAAAAATCCATGATTACCGAAAACTACAAAAACAGTGTGGGGTTTGGAAAGCACAATAACTCCTTCCTTACTGTAGGCTAGAGTTAAGGAAAACATCTCTTGCACTGCCCACCATATGTGAGGGGGTTAATTTGGAGCTATTTGGGAAGGGGTTAGTTGTTTATGAATGAGCCATTATAGGAATCAGAAGCTACAGAATGAGTGAACTTCAGAGCTTCTGGTGTCACTCTACTACAGTGACACAGCTAGACATAGATCCCCTGTAAGGGTTAAGCAGTGTTGAATTCAGGCTTGAAGGGACATGGTCATTCCACACTCTGTCAAGAAGCCAGGCAGGTCACACATGGCTTTTAGAAAGGACTGGGCCTGAAAGTGCTAGCATTAAGTCCAGTACACTGCTTAATGCCTCTTGCTTTGCTGCCTAACCCAGCACAAAGCTCTACAGCCTGTTAACTTTCCCCAACTGCAGCCATAATCAGAAATAGGCCTCAGTGTAGATAGTCAGCACAGTCTGTGGTGTATGGACAAAGGGGCCACTGCAATGGATCTGGGAGCAGCTCACAAATCTACCTGCCATAGTACTAGCTACAGAAAGCAGTGATTTGACTAAGAAAAGCCTATGACCAAATGGATTCAACTGAATTCCACAAGAACCTCATGGAAGATCAAATGTCATTCATTACTCCTCACATTCTTCAATAGAATTAAAAGGGAGGGAGTACTACCAAACCCATTCCTGGCAGTTAGCATTATGTGGATTCAAAAATGATGAAAACACTCACTATATATGCAAACCATAGGCCAATTTCTTCAGTGAACATAAACACAATGATTCTTAACCAGATACTGGCAAACAGAATGCACAAATCTTTAAAAAGATCTTACATCATGACCAAGTAGGCTTTCCCCCAGGGATGCAAGGACAGCTAAATATACACAAATAAATAAATGTGGGCTGTTACATAAACAGAAACAAGTAAAAAAAAAAAAGAAACATAATCATCTCAATAAACGGAGGGAAAGCCTTTGACAAAAATTTCTTTTCATCACAAAAATCTCTGAAGAAAAAATATATGGAAGGAACAGATCTCAATTTGTTTAAAGCTATTCACACCAAACAAATGGCCAGCTTCATAACAAATAGGGAAAATCCAAAAGCATTTACTCCAAAATCAAGAGCAAGGCAAAGATATGCACTATCACCACTACTATTCAATATAGTACTCAAGACTTTAGCCAGACAAATCAGGCAAGAGAAAGGAAAAAAAGGGAAATGCATAGAAGAAAGACGCTTGATCATTCTTCACAGATGATATGTTATTTTACATGGAAGACCAAAACATTCCACCAAAAGCTCCTATAGTCAATAACCAAACCCAACAAGGTAGCAGGATGCAAAAATCAATGCACAACAATCAACAGTGTTTCTGTATGCTGATGGTAAACTCACAGAGAAAGAAATCAGGAACAATATCATTTGTAATAGCTTTAATCAAAATAAAATAGGAATTAACCTTAAAAAATAATGAAAGACCTCTATAGCCCAACTATAGTACTGTGAGAGTATGGCAGAGGACATCAGAAAATGGAGACCACCTCTGTTGAAGTAATCGCTCTTACACGATTATGTATAAATTATGTATTTACTTATATGATTAGTTACATGTAGACTGAATACGATTCCAATCAAAACACCAGGAGCATTCTAGAAAAAACTAGTCTAACATTTGTGTGGAACCAGATGAGACCCAGAGTAACAAAAAGCAATCTCCGGCAACAAGAGCAAAGCAGGACTCATCGTAATAGCAGAATTCAAATTAAGTTATAAGTAATAGTGATAAAAGAGGCCGTGCTGGCACAAAAATAGATATGAGGATTAGTGGAACAGAATAGAAGACATAGAAATCACCCTAGGTAATTTGGCCATCTGATCTTTTATTGTGAGAGAAAGACAGACTCTAGGAAACATTCCTGGAATAGCTGGTTACATACACATAGAAGACTGCATCCAGACCTGTATCTCTCACCACGTACAGCGATCAAATCAAAATATTAAATAGTAAAAGAGAAACTATCTTCCAGAAGATAAAATACACGAACATCTTGAGGACACAGTCACAGGCAATACATTTCTGAGCAGAACTCTAATGGCACAAGAAATAACACCAAGAATCAACAGCTGGTATTAGATCACATTAAAAATCTTCTGTACAACAAAGAAAGAACCACTGTTCCTCAGATAAAGGAGCAATATCTAGAAAGTGTAAAATAGTCAAAATATTAGATTTATAAAATAAAGACCCAATCAAAAATATGCAACTGAAATGAATAGACATCATATTACAGTAATGCACTCATAGCATGTTTTTCAGCAGGGGTATTCATAATAGCTAAATCTTGGAAATGGCAGGGGGACGTCCATCAGCAGGGGGATGGATAAATAAAATGTACGTACACACAGTGGGATATGACTTTGACATAAAGAGGATAAATGTGGGTCATTTTAAGGAACCTGGAGCCTTTTGGAGACCACAATGTCAGGTGAAGAAAATCAGGCCCAGGTGGTTACATATTGTATGGTTTCTCTCAGGAACAATCCTAAGTATAAATAAAGAGCAAAATAAAAAGTACATATTAGATTTGGGGTTGTAGCTCAGAGGAACAAGCACCTGCCTGGCAAGCGCAAGGTCCTGATTTTGAGTTCTGGTAAAACAAAACAAAGCAAAACAAAACAAAGCAAAACAAAACAAAACAAAAAATTCCTTCTCAAAAAGTAGGTAATAGAACATAAAGAGATAAATATTTTACAAACGGAAAGGAGGCCAAAATGTGGAGGAAGTGGGGAAGGAGACAGGGAACAGGAGGTAAAAATAATTAAGATGTGTTATGCATATTACATGCACCACGTGGCGCACAGTGTATGAATGCAAACACATACTGATGAAAGTTAAGAAATTAAAAATCCTAAGTTATAATAAAATGCATGTATTTTATAGTGCACAATGTGATATTTGGTGCATACATTGTGATATGATTAAATTGAGCTTATTACCAATTACATCACCTCACATATTTAAAACTTTTTGTGCAGAAACATTTGAGATCTACCATCTTTGCACTATTCAAGTACACAATACATTATTATTATTATCATTATTTTTTTTTTGTGGCGGAACCAGTGATTGAACTCAGGCCCTTGTGCTTGCCAGGGAAGCACTTATTCCACTGAGCCATCTCCTCAGTCTCTATCATTATTATTATTATTGTTACTACTATTATTATTATTATTACTGTACTGGTGGTTGAATTCAGGATCTTACACTTACCAGGCAGGCACTTATGCCACTGAGCTATACCCCCAGCCCTACAATACATTATTATTAGCTATAGTTCACATACTATACAATAAGTCTCTAGAATTTATTTACTCTTTTATTTTTATTTTTATTTATTTTTAATTTTTATTTTATTGAAGTACAAATATCAATGAGACAGTTTTAAGATACCTTGACAAGATGGATTTCATAAATTAATACATTGAAAACTATTTTCATAATGTTTTGGTATCGTACAAGGTGCATATATGATATACTTACAGACATTATTATAGCATATGTCTCTTATCAGTAAATTAAGAGAATGTAGCTGTTTACATACCTTATTTTTTATACCTGAAATACATCAAAGAGTCAATAATTAAATACTTTCTACCTTGTTATTTTCCTAGTGGTTGTCCATAGTACTAGAAGCTGACATAATGTCCTGTCCAACCACCATTAGTGCGAATCTTGCCTCTCATAGAATTATGTAGAAGCACAGTGTTATCTATCCCAACTGTACTGTCCATACACACACATCATGATTCTTCCTTTCTATACCCCTTCCTTTGTCTAAACCTGTCAAAGATGAGCACTCCATTGTCATTCAACTAATTTAGGTGCCTGAACTTGATGACACAATCCAACACAGTCTAACATTCCACAACAATAGTGAGTTATCTGAAGAAGTTGTCGACCATAGCCATTCATAGCTCAACTTATTATTATGGCTCCGTGGTGCATATGTCTTTTTTATACTTTTCTGCTGGATGGTTAAGACCTAGATAGAGCAAGACCTATATACTAACACATGTACTTTTTGTTTCTTATGAGGTCAGTGAAATCCCCTCAGGGTTTATCTTATAGTCCTGTACCTTATTCTGTAGATCCTTTGTCTGTGTCATCCATGTGGATGAGTCACAGCCAATGCTTGACCAGTTTTCTTTCTGTGAGAGCCTGAGGGAAAGTTTTCTTTCCATGTGACTCTCCCAAAGCACACTATAGAACTTTGATCTCTTTCCTCTGTGGCCCCATAATCTCCTTGTTCAGAAAATTTGGAGCTCAACTGAGTTTCACGATGTTGCAGTACAGGTTCTCCTATGTCTTGAGTCTTCGCTGACCTTGAAAGGTTAGGACCAAAATGTTGGCTGGCCTTGTGGCTCTTCTATTTGTCCAATTTTGATCTGTGAACTTAGGTTGTTAACCATCCAGAAGAAAAGTTATTTACCCTTTTAAACTGAAACTTCATACCTTCTAACCAGCATCTTGCCACCCTACCTCCTGTGCTTCCCAGGGAAACACTCTTTTATTCTCCATTTTGAGTCTGAATTTTTTGATGTTAACATATCAGTGAGATCATGTGCTATTTGTTCTTCTATGTGTGGCTTACTTTATTTAGGTTAATTTCCTCTAGGTTTATCCAAACTGTCACAAATGACTGGTTGAATAACATTTCATTGTATTTACATAGATTACACTTTTTAATCCTTATCTTCATCAATGGCTGTTGTGAATAATGAACACACGGGTGTTTGACATACCTGTTTCATTTTCTCTGTAAATATATTTAGTACTGGGATTATTGAACCGTAGTGATAATTGTGTATTTAATTTTTTGAGAAACCTACCTGCTGTTTTTCATAATGGCTATATTCATGCACATTTTCATTAGTATTCTAGAAGACTTCCATTTCCTTCACAACCTCATTAACATTTATTAGGGTTCACCTACTAGAGAATCTCCATTTTAAAAGACATGAAAGATATCTTAGTATGATTTTAATTTGTATTTCCCTGATTTGAATATATAGTATATCTGATTAGTACACCTTTTCTGGCCATTTGTATATCTTCTTTTGAGAAACATATATTCAAGTTCTTTGTTCATTTTTAAAGCCAGATTGCTTATTTTATTGCTGTTGAGTCGAATTCTTTATATATGTTGATGTCAGATATAAGATTTGCAAATATTTTATGCATTTCTCTCTGTTGTCTTTGCTCTCCTGTTTCCTTAACTATGCAGAAGCTTTTTGGCTTGATGCAATCTCATTTGTTTATTTTGACTCTGTTGTCTAAGATTTTGGAGTGACATGAAAAATCACTTTCAACGCCAATATTAGGAAGTTTTCCCTTGTATTTTCTCCATTAATTTTATAATCACAGGTCTTAAGATTTGAGTTTTCATTCTAGTTTGAGTTGATTTTTCTGTGTATGATTTAGAATAAAGGTACAATTGTATTCTTTTAATGATCTACAGCTTTAACAAAGCCAGTTTTTGAATACACTGCCTTTTCTCTATTGTATTCTAGAAGATTTTATAAATGATTGATTGACTGAAAATTGATGAAATTATTTCTGGACTCTATTCAACTGTTAGGTTTTATGTTGTTTTTTATGTTCTTATTATTGTGGTTCGATTTACTCTAGGTTACAGTATGTTTTGAAATCAGGCAGTGTGTTGCTTTGAGCTTACTTTTGCTTAGGAACAACTTTTACCAAACCAAGTTCAACAAAATTGAATTCTAGCAGAATTGTTTTGCTAAAAACGTTTCGACTGCTCAGAATATTTTGTGGTTCAGTGTCACTTTTAGGATTGTTTTACTATTTCTGTGACAATCATTACAGGAATTTAGGGAGGTATTATATTGAATCCAGAAATCAATCTGGGTACTATAAATATTTATCAGTATTAATTCTTCAAATCCATTAATATAGTATATCTTTTCATGTATTTGTACTGACCTGAGTTTCTTTGATCAGTATCTTTAGCGACCATTGTACCAAACTTCTCCTCCTTGGTAAATTTAGTCCTGAGTATTTTATTTCTCATGTTATGGGGTTGTAGTTCACAGGGACTACAGCCACTGTGGTTGCACCCACCCTCTTGCACTCCATTTAACCCTAAGATGCATCTCCATCCAATAAGCAAAATCATTAACACTCAAACATTTCATACTGGGCCCTGTTGTCTAGACTGTCTCCTCTGATGGTTGAAATGTTGTCTTAGAGAAGGTCCAGGTGCCATCTAGTTGGTCACAGATTTCCTTCACCTAATTTAGCACATAAATCTCTTTCTCCTGCCTTGCAGTGGAAGGGTGCTCCTATCTTGGTGCCACACAAGACACCCTTCTGTCCTAAGTCTCCAATTACTTGCATTTTATGCAATATTGTGTTTGCCTATTTCTTCCTTCAGTTGCTTAGCATATTGCACCATTGGTTGGCTAAGCTTACCTAGCAGATTTTTCTGAAAGTTTATACAAATTCCTTTTGCAGACAGGTCCTCATATGCTGATTCATATCCTTCAGTGCACTTGTTTATTATATACTATGTCTAACAGGTTGTTTTTGGTGGAGCTCTGATGGTCTTCTAAATATAAGTTCATGTCATTTCCTAGTGGAAACAATTTTACTTCTTTCTTTCTTTCCCATTTGGATGCCCTTGATTTCTTTTTCTTGGTTACTTGTTCTGGCTAGCACTTCCAGTTTTACACTGAAAACAACTGAGACACAGTAAAAAGTTACATAGAAGATTATAGGTGAGGAGGCCAGAAAAGGCACTATAATCAAAGATAAATTTTGTTACACAGATTAAAGTGGATATTTTCTCTGCTAAGGATTATTAATGATTTAGACAACTTCTATTCCTTGTAAAGATAGAAGGCATCCTTACAAGATTCTTTTGCAGAGGCAAATTTTTCCTACAAATCAAACTACTTTTCTTTTAGAGTGTCTCAGGTGGCTACTCTTTCCCAGAAAAATCAGATCAAAATAATCTTATCCCACAGCTAGGGAGATAGCTCAGTGGTCTGAGTGCCTGCCTGGCAAGTGCAAGGAATTGAGTTCAATCCCTGGTACCATGAGCATGCTGGCCCTGGAACTCTGGATGCACCACGTTGGCCTGGAAACCAGTCATGGTGGTGCATATCTGTAATCACAGTGCTGGGGAGGCTGAGACAGGAGTGTCACTGTGAGTCTGAACTGCTTAGTGAGACCCTGTATTAAGGAAAGAAATTCTTCATCCTACATAGGCATATTTTGAGGTAGTATATTCCACTCTACTATGACTGCAACTTCAGTTTTGGAGGGGATGCCACATTTAAACTAAAATTGTCTTCACTGTGCGTGGTGATGGCTCACGCCTATTAGCCTCTTGTCGTGCTAATGCTCATACTCTCAGTGCATCTTCTGACTGTGTACTTCAAAAACTATTTTCATATTTTTTTCTTCTAAGCCCCAGGAGGATACCAATGACCAAGGACCAATTTTTATGGTAATACCTTATTTGGGTTTTCCCAGAAAATACCCCTGAATTTGACAAAGTCCTGGGTTTTTTTTTTTTTTTTCTTATCTGGGGAAACTTCCTATTTTTTTCAGAGTTGATTCAAATAAAAGTTGCATTGTTACCTGTCTGAGCTGGTTGGCTGACTTTTCTCTCCACCAATCATTCCGATAGTGAAAGAGAAGTCTTTTGAAGGCCTAAATTTGATGCAGGTGTCTTAGTTTCAAGTTTATGAATTTTTCAGGCACTAAGTTCTACACCGACCTTAAACATTAAGCTCACAAACATTATCTAGTACAAAACTTCTTTCTTCATAGTTCCCAAGGGAGCAGTAAAGCCAATTTACAGGTTTACCACTCTACTTTTACTTCCCTTTAAAAAATCTATATAGGAGACTTTCTTTTCTTCCTTACTCTGTTACACATTTAAAAATTATGCAATATGTATTTATCATTTACAAGCATTCAAAGGTTTTCAGAAGCTTTTCAGAAATTTTGGTCTATTGTAATTGTTCAAAATTTGGTCTCCTGTAATTTTTCAAATGAGATTTTCTAAATCTCATTTTCCCAGCGGGGATGTGGTTTCATTTTGATTTTTTTAAATTTCACTCTCTTTAATGAGACTTTGAAGGAGAGATTTCAGTGTTCATGCTTGGTTTGCTATCTTGTATTATTCAGAATTTATAATAGAAAACATACATGTATACTTAATGTAAAAATTATTTAAATATTCCTTTTTGGAGGCAGAGGACTTTGACAATACTGATGATGCTGAAGTTCTTGCATTCATGCTGTTCTGTGATTGCCTTGTTTTGTTCACTAATTGCATTGCAATGGCAAACAGAAACACTAGACTGACACCCAGGATATGGAGGCAGATGTATTGACAGAGATGGCACTAATCAGGATCAATTCCAGAATATCAGGCCCTCATTCCTGGTCTAGGGCTTATATGAGACAAACAAGCAGGAAGAACAGAGGCAGAATGGCTTGTCAGGTGGGGCTTGGTCTATACAATATGCATCACAGTGACCAGCCATTTCTAAGAGATAGGAGCAACCAGAACTGGAACAGTGGCTATCACCTCGACAACTAACAAACTGAAATATACTGGCTTAGGGAGGGCATTTTCTCCTACACCATATTTTTTAAGTTTTTTTCTTAACATTCTTGTCCTTAAACAACAAACTCATTGGGAGAGAAATTAGGGAAATCGCACCCTTCGTAATAGCATCCATCCTCAAAATTCAAAGAGACAGTCCAAAAATGGGCATCTGAGATGAATACACACTTCACAGAGGATGAAAGACAAAATGCAAATCACTGTGGAGACTCCTCAAAAAACTAGGATTGGAAGTCTAATCAAACCCAGCTAATCCTCTTCTGGGTATTTTTCTAAAAGAGCTGAAATACAAATTGCAATGTTCCATAGCACTGATCATTCAAGAAATGCAAATTAAAACAAAACTGAGATTCCATCTCACCCCAGAAAGAATGGTTATCATAAGGAAATCAACTAATAATAAATGCTGGAGAGGCTGTGGGGAAAAAGGAACGCTTTTCCACTGCTGGTGCGAGTGTAGACTGGTAAAACCGCTATGGAAATATCTGTGGAGACTCCTAAAAAAAACTAGGAGTGGAGGTCCAACTCAACCTAACTATTCCTTTTCTGGGTATTTTTTTTTTTTTTAAACCTTAACACATCATATGACAGCAATAAATGTGCACTTATGTTTTTATTTTATTTTAAATCTGTTTTCCTTTTTTTTTTTTTGGTGGTACCAGGGATCAAACTCAGGACCTTGCACTTGTCAGGTAAGTACATATTCCGCTGAGCTATATCCTCAGCCCTGCACCTAGTAGCATAATTTTTTATAGTAGCACAATTTGCCATCTTGGAACCAATCTAAATTCCCATGAACTGGGAATGGATAATAGTATTTTTATACAACAAAGTATTACTCACCTATAAAGAAAGATAAACTGGAGGCTTTCATGGGTAAATGGATGCACCAATTTCATAAGCGAAATAAATTAGACATGTGTAAACATTGTATTGTTTCCCTAGTGTAAGAACCTGAAGGAATAAATAAAATCTCTAAGATGCAGTAGATATAGTTAAAGGGAAAGAAACTGAACATACAGAATAAACATTTGAGATGAAGGAAAGGAGAAAAGATAGGAAAAAGGAAGTGGAAAAATCATTGTAACTATATATACAGTATAGTAAGATGATTTTACTATGAATTTCTATCAGTTTTTTGAAGGTAGCAATTGATGCTTAAAATTTTACTTTGATCAATTTCATATACTAATATCTGTAATCTGAGAAACTAAATTGAAGACAACAATGTAATAACCACTATTGAATACCTTTCATCTTGTTTTTTAAAAATGTGTATCATATCTTGGGTTTTTTTTTTTTTTTCGTATTTTGGTGCAACATCTACAGGGCTTTACTACATAGATCAGACTCATAGTGATTTTATTTTCAGCCTCCCAAGTACTGGGATTACAGGCACATGCCACCTCACGGAGCTACCTGGCTGGCCCCATGTGTATCATTTCTAATGTCTTTTCTACTATTTTTATACTCCTTTAAAACTAAATTTAAAAAATAAAAAAGACAAGGAAAAATTAAGGCTTATTGAAAGGAAGAGTTAATGCTTAACGGTTTGATCAGTCTTGCATGCCTATATCATGTAATCTGAGCAACAAATTTGTTGATAACAGTATGTGATTTAGCAATCACCATTAATTTCCTATTCTTTTTTTTTTTTTTTTTTTTTGGTGGAACTGGGGATTGAACTCAGGCCCTATGCTCTTGCCAGTGCTCATTCCAGTGAGCCATCTCCCCATCCCCCAAAGGTTGTGTGTGTAGTTGCCTTGTCCCTATTCTTTTTTTGAAACTCCATAATTTTTATTGTTATACGTTGCTTTAGTTTTGTCTTTGTTCTTGTTATTTGGTATTGGTTTTTTTCCTCTTTAAAATAAAGCAAAAACAATAGAATCCAGTAGAATGAAATACTTAGGAATCAGTCTATCAAAGAAGTAAAAGATCTATTTGCTGAAGATTACAGTACTCTGAAAAAAGAGATCAAAGAGGGTATGAGAAAATGAAATGATAACCCTTGCTCAGGGGTAGGAAGAACCAACACAGTGAAAATAGCTGGACTCCTAACACCATTGTACAGATTTAATGCAATCCCAGTAAAAATGCCACTAGCATACCTCAAAGATCTAGAGAAAATATGCTTAAAATTCTTCTGCAACCCAAAAAGACCTAGAATAGTAAAGGCAATTCTGGATTAAAAAGGTAAGTAAGGCAAGAGGTAATATAATCCTTGACCTGAAATTATACTGCAAAGCTACTATGATAATATCAGTGCGGTACTAGTGAAAAAGAAAGAGACCTGAGGATCACTGAACTAGACTAGAAGATGCAGACACAAGTACAAACACACTCAGCCACTTTATCTTTTTCAAAGGGGCCAAACATGTTAACTGGAAGAAAGATAGCCTCTTTAACAAACAGTGCTGGAAAAACTGGCTTTCCACATGCCAGAGACTAAACCTAGACACATGTCTACTGCTATGCACTAACTTAAAGTCAAACTGGATCAAAGATCTAAATATTAAAACAGAAACACTAAATTTCCTGGCAGAGAAAGTAGATAGAAATCTTGAAGACGTAGGGGTAGCATGAACAGAACCTGAACTACCTGGGAAATACTTCAAAGAATCAACAGTTGGAATCTCATCCTACTGAAAGGCTTTCTATATCAAAAAGAAACACCAACAGAGTGAAAAGATAACCCAGAGTTGGAAAATACTTTAGCAAACTGCCTCAGACAAAGGATATTTAGAACTTGTGAGAAATTGAAAAAAACAGATCTCCCAAATTAAAAGACTCAACCCAAATATGAGCATCTTAGATGAATATGCACTTCCCAGATGAAGAATAGAAATTTCAAACAGAGACATGAAGATATGTTCGACACCATTGGCTTTTCAAGAGATGTAAGTTAGAATAACACTGAGATCCATCTCACCTCCCAGTAGGAGGACTGTTAGTGGGAGGGCAGACTGGTACAAGCACTGTGGAAATCAATGTGGAGATGCTTAAAAAATTAGGGTTAGGGCTGGCAAGATACCTCAGCGGTCTAGAGCGCCTCCCAGGGACCGCGGTTCGAGCCCCACCACCACATGCCATGCCAGCCCCTCCTCGCAGGGCCGGCTGAGCTCACACCCCACCCCCGCAAAAAAAAAGAATCCGTGCTGTGTAGCGAGACAGTGTAATAAATAAAGGAATTTTTATTAAAAAAAAAATTAGGGTTAGAGGTCCCATCCAACCCAGTTATTCCCCTTCTGGTATTTTCTCAGAAGAATTAAAAACATATATTACAGTGACATATTCATACCCATGTTTATAGCAAAGTATTGGAAACAACGAAAATGTCTGTCAAGTGATGAATGGATAAAGTAGATGTACTTTTTATACAATGGAGTATTATTCAGCCATAAAGAAGGATAAATTTGAGACATTTATAGGAAAATGGATGCAAATTAAGACCATACTTAGAAGTGAAATAAATTAGTGTCACATGTGTAAACACTGTATTCTCTCCCTAGCATGAGTAGGTGAAAGAGTATATAAGATCCAAAATGTACAATAGATATTGTGAAATGGGAAGAAACTGCTCAAATTGGAAGGGAAATTGAAATAAGGGAAAAAAGAAAAGAAGGGAGAGAAAAGAATAAATATATACATATATACACACATAAGAGAGTTAAGACAGTTTTAGGGCTGGGGAGATGGCTCAGTGGACTAAGCACTTCCCTGGCAAGCTCAAAGGCCTAAGTTCAATCCCCAGTTCCGAAAAAAAAAAAAAAAAAAGACAGTTATACTATTAATTTCTATTGGTTTATTAAAAAGAAAGGTTTATACATATATTATTTGATCAATCTTTGAGGTTTATATCTTGTAATGTGAGCAACTACTTTGAAGATAAAACTATGCAATGTACTAACCATTTTTTTACTTTTCAATTTGTTTTGGAATTTTATACTATTTTTATTGTTTTCCTTTTTTAATAAAACAAAGCCAAAATCAATGTTTTCCTCACAGCCTTCTATATATCTGATATCATATATAAGGGAAGATTTTTTTTTTTTTTTTTTTTTTTTTTGTGAAACTGGGGATTGAACTCAGAACCCTGCGCTTGCCAGGCATGCACTTATTTAAGGGAAGAAAATTTTAATTAATTAGAAAATACTGGAAGGAAACTCTAATTTCCGTTTTGTATAGATGCTGAAGTTGTTTGTGGAAGCTCTGTGGTAGAATTGATCCTGTCCTTTGTTCTTTCCCTGTCTCAGGTCTGAACTTTCCATCCAGTGGGGCAACTTATAACATTGCCTGGCTAATATTAGTAGGTGGCTTTTCTTGGCAAAGATGGAAGTTTCCTGCAAGACAGGACAGGCAATCCACTCAGGTAATCAGAGTTCTGAGTGGGAGGGAGATAGTTAAAGATAGAAGAAAGCAGAAAGGTTGCTAAAGGTGAGAAAAAAAATCTGAGAAAGTAGTCAACCTGTAAAAGCCTAGCAGAATTTATGACATAAGGTAATATAAATTATTATTTGCAAATGACATGCTCTTCTACTGAGATGACCCTGAAGACACCCTTAGAATAATCAAATTTAGTAGCACAACAGGATACAGTCAAGACTTAAAAATTAATAATGTTCCAATAATAAACTCGTGGAGAGACATTAGGGACACAGTGCCTTGCACAATATTACTCATTAAGAAAAACAAAATACTAAGCAATTAACTAAATTGAGGAAGTAAAAGACTTACAATGCAAGCAACAGTACTCTGAAAAAGGACATTGAAGAAGACATGAGAAAATGAAAATATGGCTTGTTCCTGGCCCAAGATTGTACTTAGACCCAGATCTCTCATTATGCACTAAACTAAAATACTAAGCTTGGCTATAAATCTGTATTGCTGATACTTAAATTGATAATAACTTATAAACTAAACAAATAAATCTGACAACAATATTTTTTTAAAAAGTAATGGAGGGGAAAGGGAAAAAACAATTAAGCTCTGTTAGGTGTATGTACCAATCCCCATATGAATGCAATCATTACTACTAATACAAGCATGTACTAGTAAAAAAAAAATAAGAAAGGAACCCACTGAATTACAAAAAAAAATGAGATTGGAATTTGCCGGACTGAAGAAAGTTGGATGGTTTCTAAGGATAACCTAAGGGGTGAAGAACAATTTAAAAGAAAGGCTTCAATCAAGAAAAGCACAGCAGGCTGTCTTAAATAAAACCACAGTAAATTTGCAACTCAGTAAAACCAAGTTACAGGAACCAGGAGCCTACCTGAATTCTGGTTTTCCTTTCCTCCCCTATCTCCAATCAATCAGCAGCCCTATTGATTTTCTTTTAAATTTTTTGCGTTTTGTGTATTTATTTCTTCCTCTCCATCACCACTGTGTGAATTCAGGCTTTCTTCTTTTTCAGCCTGTCTTCCATCAGTGGCCACAAAACTGCTCTATTTCTCAAAAGTTTTTCTTCTGCAGTCCACCATATACTTCGCCCTTAAAATCCAAAATGTTGTTCTTTTGCTAGGAATTGAAATTCTTCATTAATCTTGAAATAATTAAAAGCTTAATTAATGCATTTCCTCTCCGGGTTCCAAACGAAGTTGAGAAATAAAGTCATATTGGACATACACATAAAAAAATCAACTTTATCAGACCATGTTGGATTGGGTCACAGAGCTTGGAATGGAGCCAAATGGAGATTTTTTTCTATTCATAATAGATTTTTGAATCGGTCTCTTATGATAGTTAAGTTCAATCAGCAGAGCCCATTTGTTCCTGAAACAAGTCACTGAGATAATCCCTGATGGGAAAATGGGTAGAAACCCATCACTTTCTGCTTTAAGACAAACACAGAGGAGAGGGAACAAGTAAGCCATGCACTTGAACCTGCCTTCTCAACTCATGAGGCAGAGAAAACTCTCCTCCTCCTGGAAAGAGGAGTGAATGGTAGGGACGGTCACACACTCTCACTGGTCGAGAGCACAGGAGTTTTATCTAGCACTATTCTTTTCTGGGAAATGGGAGGGAATCTCCTCCATTCTGGGAAAACAGGAGGGATTCTCCCCAGATTGTTAGCATGGCTTGCAAGGTGCTCCCTTGCCCCTGCACACCTTTGGGATTTGTCTCTTGTGATGCTTGTCCTGGTATTTATGCACCCGCTGCTCTGGTGTGTCTGTGGGTGCTTGAACAACTCAAATTGACCCTACCCACTTATCTCATTCATGCTGCTTTCTGGAATGCTCTCCCTCTTCCCAAATCTTACTTGTTTGATTCAAATGTACTCAGCATTTCATATTCATTTCTTCCAAAAGCCTTTATGTCTCCACTCCTCAATCTCTACCATGACTAATCGTATGCTGTACAATTCCCCACCATGGAAGATACCATATCAATGATTTTACCTTTGTATGTTAATCTTCTGCTACACTAAACAGTAATTTCTTTTTAGTTTTGACTTCTACATTATTTTTTTTATTTTTTATATTAATTTTATTGAAAAAGAAATAGCATTGAGACAGTAGCAAAACAGGTTAGTAGGACAGTTACAATAATTAATACGTTGTATGTTGTTGTCTTCATAGTAGTTATTTATAGTACAAGATGCAGACATGATATCTTGGCTAAACAACATTAGTTCAAAACTTCTCATTGAACTAAGAGAAAGTAGCTGTATAACTATCTTAACTATTTTCTCTATACATATAAATATATATGTATATTTACTAAAAATGGTTCTGCATTTAAATCCTTTTTTGTTTACTTTTGTCAGAGATGTATATTTCATCGCGATTCAAATGTTGTAGGTGCGTGAATTCAGTAAAACAATCCAACACAGTCCAGCAGTCCACAACAGTAGTGCGTTATCCATAAGACTGGCAATGTCAGAAGTTGTTGATTTGAGCCTTTTACAGCTTAGCTTATTAATATGGTTTTACTATTCATACCTCATTTTTATACATTTCTTCTGGATGGTTAAGACCAAGATAAAGCCAGACCTATATAACAAGAAATGTATCTTTTGTATCTGAGAAGGTCAGTCAGGAACCCTCAGGGTTTATCCTGTAACCCTATACTGCACTTTGTAGATCCTTTGTCAGTGTCAGCCACGTGGATGAGTCACGGCCATTGCTTGACCAATTTGCTCTCTGTGAAAGCATGAGAGAAAATTTTCTCTCCATGTGACTCTCCTTAGGTACACTCTACATTGTGAATCACCTTTCTTTGTAAACTATAATTTCTATAAAAATGGGATCATATCTTTTGCTTTGTGTATCTGGTTCCTTGGCATAGAAGGGAACCAAAGAGTAAAGAGCATTGACTAAAACTATATCAAATAACTGAATACACGCACAAATGAATGAATAAATGAATGAATCTGGACTCAGCTTAAGAATCATACTTTTATGAGCTAGGAATGGCTGTGTGTAAAAAAAAAAATCTTGAAGCAAATCACAATTGAAAACCAGCCAGATCCACCCAACTCCAGGCCTTGCGAGTGTGTGGGAGAGCTTCTGTTCTCTTCTGCATCCACTGGACCAAGAACAGGCCCTCTGTGTGAGAGAGAACTTTCCACCGTATCTTCTGGACCTGCCCCTCCCCTGCAGACCCAATACAGCCTGCCCTGTGAGCAAGAATTTCCTCTGCACCTTGGGACCACTCCAGATCCAGCCAAACCCAGGCCCTGTGAGTATATGAGAGACCTTCTACTCTCCTCTGTGCCCACTGGACCAAGAATAGGCCTGCCACGCACGAGAGACCTTTATCCACATTCTGTGGACTTCCCTTCCCACTTCAGAGCCTGCCCTTCATGCCTCTTGAGTGAGATCCTCTACCACACCCTCTGGACCCTTCCACCCTTCTGGGGCCCCTGCCCCCAAGCCCACCCAGTGAGTGAGAACTTCTGTGACTCTCTCCGGACCCCCAGATCCAACCCAGCCCAAGCCCAGTGAGCATGTGGGAGAGCTTCCAGCTTCCTGTGCCCGTGGGACCCTCTGGACCAAAACTCAGGCATGCTGCATGAGTGAGACCCTATACTGAGCCCTCAGGACCCCTCCTGAGCCCCTGCCCCAAGCCTACCCAGTGAGTGAGAACTTCTGTGATGTTCTCAGGAACCCCAGATCTAGCCCAAGCCCAGGCCCAGGCCTGGTTAGTGTGTGGGAGAGCTTCTGCACTCCCTTGTGCCCCCTGGCCAGGGGCACAACAGCAGGGCACCACAGGTTCACTGCTGTGCCAGAGGGGCACAGCAGGTTCACTTCCAAGGACTGCATGAGGAGGGAGCTGAACAAGACAGGCATAGCTGTATAAGCTGAAACTTAATAGAGCTGCACCTGAATTTTAGTAGGTGCTAAGGTTATAACTGCACCAAAGCTCTACCAAAGATCAGAGGTCAGAGCTATACAAAATGATAAAGACAAGGAGAAAAATGCAATCTCAGACCTCGAGCCCACCCAGAACAAGTACAGAGGACACTAGCTCAGCTGAAATGTATGAATTAATAGCATTGGAAGTAAAGAAACAGCAGCAGAAAAGTATAGAGGAACTCAAAGAGGAATCAGTTTCTGAAATACAAAAAGAAATCTCTGAATTTATAGCATCTGAAGTAAAGAATCAAATAGAGAAACATATGAAGGGAACCCAGAGTCCACCCAGAACAAGTGCAGAGGACACTAGCACAGCTGAAATGTGTGAATCAATAGCTTTGGAAGTAAAGAAACAACAGAAGAAAGGTATAGAGGAACTCAGAGCAGAATTAATTTTTGAAATAAAAAAAAATCTCTGAATTCATAGTATCTGAAGTAAAGAATCAAACACAGAAAGATATGGACGAAACTCAATCTGAAAAAAGAAATCTGAAGTAAAAGAATTAATAATTGCTTCTAAAGAAGACATTGATCAAAAAAATAGAGATTAGAAAAATGATGGATTCTTTGAATGAACAATACAGGAAGAAAATAGATTGTATGAAGCAGAGTCAAACAGATATAGAGGAACTTAAAATCTCAATCACAAGTCTACAAAACCATTTGAGTGGAAGTGAAAACAGTTTCAGATCTTGAAGATGCTGGTGCAGCTAATGAAAAGGTAACAAAGGATCTCTTAAAAACAACTAGGATGCAGGAAAAAAAAAAAGTAATCACTTGTAAGATGATGCCAAGATGAGCAATGTGAGACTAATAGGCATCAATGAGAAGGGTGGAGCCAATACAAAAGATATAAAAAGAATATGGGCAGAAATAATAGCAGAAAACTTCCCAAATATGAGGAAACAATTTGACATTCAGGTAACCAAATTATACAGAACACCAAGTAACTTCAACCCAGTTAAAAACACACTGAAACATATAACAGTCAAGATCCCAGAAATCCAGCACAAGAATAATTACTGAAAGTTGCTAGAGAAAAGAAGCAGCTCACATTCAAAGGAAAAACCCATCAGAATTACAGCCAACTTCTCTACACAAACAATGAAGGCAAGGAGAGCATGGAGCAGAGTTCTTCAAGTCCTCCATGAAAACAAATTCCAGCCCAGGCTACTACATTCTGCCAAACTCTCTTTCAAGTTTGACAGAGAAGTGAAATACTTCCATGATAAAGAACAACTAAACAATTTCATGATGACAAAGTCAGTCCTACACAGACTACTGAAAGATGTTCTATAGAGGGACCAAAATGACCAGAACCCCATGAATGAGAACAGAAGGAACCCACTAAATAGGGAAAACAATTAAATATAGGACAAATAGGAGTAAACAACAGCAGGTAAATAACATATCAATCATAAGTCAACACATCTGAATTATAACCATTAATGTAAATGGACTCAATTCACCAATTAAGAGAAATAGACTGGCACAGTGGATTAGGAAATAAAATACAACAATGTGCTGTATACAAGAAAAACACTTAACTCAAAAAGACATTCATAGGCTCAATGTCAAAGGATGGAAAACAATACTACATGCACCTCAGAAAAAAGCAGGGATACCAATCCTGTTTTCAGACAGTCTCAACTTCAACCAAAGAATTATCAAACGAAATAAAGAAGGCCACTATATACTGGTTAGGGGAAAAATTTCAGAGGATGAGGTAACACTCATAAATGTATGTGCACCAAACACGGGAGCACCCAACTATGTCACAAATCTTAATGGACTTGAAAAATCTAATATTGGATACCACAATCTTAACAGGAGACCTTATCACACCCTTATCCCAAAAAGATAGGTCAACCAGACAAAAAATTAGCAAGGAAGCAGCAGAACTGAACCAGAACTTGGAACAAATGGATTTGGTGGACATATACAGAGTGTTCCACCCAACCACAGCTGAATACACATTTTCTTTGGCTGCACACAGGTCATTTTCTAAAATAAACCACATAGTAGTCCATAGGTCATGCTTAAGTACATGCAAGGAAACAGAAATTATCCCATGCATACTATCTGACCGCAATGCAGTGAAACTGGAAATAAATGACAAAAGAAATCAGAAAAATCCACGAAATTCATGGAAACTAAACAACACCCTACTCAGCAATCAATTAATTGGTCACAGACAACATTAAACAAGAAATTCAACAACATTGACAATTCAATGAAAACTCAACCACAACTTAATGGAATTTATGAGATGTGATGAAAGTGGTTCTCAGAGGGAAATTTATAGCTGTGAACTCACACATTAGGAAAACAGAATGGGAACAAATAAACACCCCAAAGCTGCACCTCCAACATCTAGAAAAGGAAGAGCAAACCAAACCTAAAGTCCAAATATGGGAAGAAATCATAGGTTAGAGCAGAAATTAATTCAATTGAGATGAAGAAAACAGTTCAAAGAATTAATGAATCAAAAAGCTGGTTCTTTGAAAGATTAAATGAAATCAATAAGCCCCTACCTAACCTCATCAAAAAGAGGAAAGAAAAAATTCAAATACAAGAAATAAAGAATGAAAAGGGTGAAATCACCACAGACCCAGTGGAAATTCAGAAGATTATCAATAGCTACTTCAAGAATCTTTACACTCACAGAATAGAAGACATAGATGAAATGGACAGATTCCTCGAAAGGTACAAATTATGATAACAGAATCAAGAAGATATAACAACTCTCAGTAGCCAGTAACAGCCAATGAAATGTGAGATGTAATAAAAAGCCTGCCGACAGAGAAAAGACCAGGTCCTGATGGATTCACAGCTGAATTCTACAAGAAATTTGTAGAAGATATAATCTCTACACTCCTCACACTCTTCAGTGAAATTGAAAAGGAAGCAGTACTCCCAAAATCAATTCTGGAGGCAAGTAGTATTCTAAAACCAGGGAAAGACACAACTAAGAAAGAGAACTGGGGCAACCCATTTGGAGGGTCCCCCTTCTGTCCCTCTTTGACAGAAGCTTTTCTTTCCAATAAAGTTTTATCCCCAACCTCCACTTCTTCCTAAAATTCATTCTTCAGTTTTAGAGAACATGAACTCATCCAGGGCAGATCGGGAGTTTTACTTCCCTGTATCATTTGTGGTCATCCATGGAGATCATTGGACGGAAGTATGAGTTTGCTTTTCTTTTATAAATTCTGGATTGGGACTTGCTTAGGTAACAAATTTTTATGTTTCAAATGTTTATATGTCTTTGCCCATTGCTCACAGTTGTTTATGTTTTACCTTACATAGTTTTGTTTCATAGTATGGTTAAAATTGCTTACAATTGCTTATGATTTGTCTCATATGTTTTTGCTAAATTGTTGGTCAAAATGTTGGTAAATCTAAGTTAGAATATGTAAATGTTATTAGGGTATGATATTTCTTTAATAGGACATTTTATGACTATTTTGTACTTGTACATGTTGCATTTGAATTAGATGCTAAATGTACTGGTATTCCTTGGTTGAATTTAGACAATAGTGCTAGAGGGAGTGACATTAGTAAGACTCCTAGTGGATTTCATGTAAATGGTAAAATGGGACCTTTAAATATAGCTCAGACTTATGAAATATATGTGCCTGTATATGAAACACGGGACTCCTTTTGCTAGCTAAATGACATTAGGTTGGCAACTGTTCTTAAAGACTTGGAGGACAGGTTTCACCGGAATAGCCTGGTTCTGATCCCCCTCTATGTGCTAGAGGGAATGTCAAGCCTGCTGTTTCAGTTTCCTTCTTTTGACTTTGCTCCTAATTTTCCCACCTCTTTGTACTTTCCTTTTTAGAGGCATGTAAAATTAGGAAAACTGGCTGTTCTAGCTAAGTGAAGCCCTTAGAATATATACTCATAAGTGAAATAAACCAGACACACATGTGTAAATATCGTATAGTCTCCCTAGTATAACAAGTGAAAAGCAGAAATACAAAAGGAAATGTACAACAAGTAAAATCAATTGAAGTGAATGGCATATGCTGCAGGATACTATTCAGCTTTTCTTCTGGATGGTTAACAACCTAAGATCACAAGTCAGAGTTGGAGAAATAGAAGAGCCACAAGGCCCACCAACATTTTGGCCCTAGCCTTTCAAGGTCAGCGAAGACTCAGGACATAGGAGAACCTGTACTGCAATATCATGAGACTCAGGTGAGCTCCAAATTTTCTGAGCAAGGAGATTGTGGAGCCAC